>WNWK01010202.1:57500-71639 GCA_009830355.1 Cherax destructor | reverse complement strand
GTAGTAGTTTATTCCTGAGTACTGTGACTGAGGAAGTAGTTTCTACCCTTGTTTTACTAAATCAGTTTTTATCATATTATTTGGCATCCAATGCCAATGTGTTTCTTGCTATTTGGTTTGCTTTAAGTTAGGCTAAGTTCATTAGATTTGGCTAGGTTACATAACCCTGAAGGAGAAGCTTATTTATAGATTAAAAATTGAATTAAAAAAAGTGGCCAAGAACAGAAAAGATGGAACATTCAAATCTGAACGTTCATCATTCGAGGTGCAAGAACGAGCATCTTGTATCTGTTAAAGGTGTCTTCTCAGTGAGGCTCGTGAGATGGGCAAGAATGCTGAATGCTGGTATCAGCTGGGTGCTGGTCTCAGCACCCCCTTTTGTGTGACATTTCAAGGCACTTATGCTCTCTCAGCTAGTGAAATTCAGGATGGAACAGGACAGAATGTAGAATGTGATCAGACGATCACCAGGATAGCATGGCCATGAAGCGGGCATATCGCAGCATTCCAAAAAATCTAAAGAAAGACAACATGCAAATCATGCTTTTATTGGAACTACGTTTCGCTCTGGGTTGACCATATTCTGCATATACCTCTCTTCATTCAACCTCTACAACCCGTTTCCGATGTATTGATCTGTATCAACAAATCGAAACACTGTCACAATAAAAGATTATTTTGCAGAGTGCACCCTTTTTCTTCGGACTATACTCCTGTCAAATCATCCAAATATAAACTTTCTATTCCCGTTGTGTCTGAGAATTATCCTGCAATAAGAAATTTATTAGGTTCGCTTAACTTAGTTGAAAGAATCTATGAAGAAGGTATGAGCAGGCGGCGCAGTAGGTGCAAGTTCACCTGACTTGGGGTGGATGGTTGTGCAGAAGTCAGGATGTCACGGATTTGGAGAGTGCGATTGTGTATGGAGAATAGGTGTCACACAGGAGTGGAAAACAGTGCATGGAGCAGAATGTCACGGAGTTTGGGATAGGCGGGTGTAGGTGGAAGAGAATGGGAGAGACGAATAGAGTTGGGGTGAGCGGTTGTCAGTGGAATTAGGGAAGGGCTGGATACCGTGGTGTTAGATATGAACAATTGCGTTAAGGGCTGGATACCGCCGTTTTATGCATATACAATAGTGTGGTTAGAAAATCACGTGGCAAATACGAGAATACAACAAAAAACAGAAGAAAAAACAGGAAAACTCTAATAAGAAGAGGCAGAGCGCAAGTACTCAGGTGAGAGGAGAGAAGAAACGGAGAACGTTAAGCCCCAAGGAAGGTAAAGACCATACAATGTGTTGAAAGTCACCAAAATGTTTAGGGAGAGGTGGAGGTGGAAAAGATAGAGAAAAAGAGGAAGAGGATGAGTAAGAACAGGGGTACGAGGAAAAGCAGGTGAAAGAAAAACATTAGGAATTAAATATGAAGCCAAGAGACGGGTAGCTGGCACAGCTCAGGTGAAAATCCACAGGAGGAAGTTGAGACAGACACACGCATTACTGGAGAGAAAGATTCCACTGGAGACGTGATTACGACGTACAAGATTCTCATTAGTATGACCATGCTGGCCAGGGGATGGAACAAGAACGAGATAACGCGGATTTAAGATAAATTCTAATATGAGCTAAGGAAGCACGAGGAGATATTCCTCTACTATATGGGTAACCAAGAAATAGAACCAACTATACACACACACACACACACACACACACACACACACACATACACACACACACACACACACACACACACACACACACACACACACCCACACCCCCCAAAAAAAAACACAACCCACAACCACACACACAACCCACAACCAACACCCACACACATACCCACCCGCGCACACACCCACATACCTACCCGCGCACACACCCACATACCCACCTACGCACCACCCACATATATATCAATAACACTGCGACTAGCCAAGGATTCGAAACCATGCTGCTTTGGCCCGCCTCATGGTGAGCGAAAACACATGACGCTCTAACCCACACGACCACGCAATCCTACAAGAATGACGCACCCAGCCATACTAGGTGTTTTACCGCCATTCGAGAACATACAGTGGTGTGGGTGCCTCTGAGCTAATTTCATTCTACTCCCTGTTTGGTGTACTAGCCCAACAAGCAGAATTTTATGTTATTGTAACCACGAACGAGTGGTATTGATCAATAACAATACTGCGGTTGGGTGCGTCATTCTTGTAGGATTGCGTGGTCCTGTGGGTTAGAGCGTCATGTGTTTTCGCTCACCATGAGGTGGGCCAAAGCATCTTGGGTTCGAATCCTTTGCTAGTAGCAGTGTTGTTATTGATCAATACCACTCGTTCGTGGTTACAATAATATAAAATACTGCTTGTTGGGTTAGTACACCAAATTTTGCTTATTGACGGTTGTCAATAAGCAAAATTACCCATTTATAATATATGGCCAATGTACATTAATTCAATAAGACTATTAGAAATTGGAAAGCGCTATCAGGAAACAGGAACTAATCAGACTGTACAATACACGCTCAGATATACAGCACCATCACCCCTTATACACCGAGAGGTGTATTTCAACGTATATATGCTGAAAGTTTAATCCCTATTTTGTGAATTAAAGTATTGTTGTCTGGTGGTCAGAAAGTTACATGTAGCCTTAATGACCCCCGTCATAACCAACCACACCTGTACCATTTACTGTGTACTTGCTCACTGGAAATCTCGTTTGAATTCGTTTATTATTAATAATAATAAACGTGGACACACTGAACACTTTCTCTAAATAACAGCTTCTATTATTACTGTTTTGCTTCATTATCGCCTATGGTTTCAGGCTTAGGGGAACGTCCTTGTAGTAAACCTTTCTTATGTGTGTCAAGATCACACTTCCCACAGTCTTTAACCTGGCTTGGGAGGATGTTCGACTCGTTCACAGTTAAGAAACAATGAAGAATTCCTTACCTTCACTTACAGCAGTGACGTCTGCAGACACGTCAGCAGTGACGTCTGCTGTGACTTCGAAGGGCGGCGACAAGAACCCCCTCACTACGGCACCAGGCTTTTCCACTCATTCAAAACATCAATTTATATTTGCAAACACACATGCATGTTATCTAATGTATGTTTTCAAAAGTATTTTATCTACCGTATGTTTTGAATGTACGTTTGTAATTTATCATTTGAACGTAAATTTTGAGCGTAGATTTTTGCTCATTTTCTAAAATATGTTTTACAAAGTATATTTGCAATGTATTTTTTTGTAACGTGTGTTTCACAATAGGTGTGTTGTAGCCCATTTTCTAAACGTATGTCTTATAACGTATTCTCACAAAGCATGTCTTCTAGTGCATATTTTATGCAAATGTTCACTTCCTTTTCTCATTTCTGTAAAGTTTCTACACTTACTAAAATGTCCCTTAACCCGCGATAAGTCTTTTTTAATCAACAAATAAAGAGGGGGGTGGCACAGGCGACTGACACAGGTGGAATAACTCCAAGCATTAACTCAAGAGAGGTTTTCCTCACATACTTTCATGGATTTCTCAGCCAGGCGCCTTCTGGCCCAGTCAGAAACCTGGAGTGACTCGTTGGGCCAACCAGAACTCAAGAATTTCCCGTAACTGCCCTGAGCTGTTTGTTAGCCTATCCTTAATTACCTTTGTGTGTGTGAGGGAATGTTGTCAACATTCATGAACATTGACCTAATTTACATATATATATATATATATATATATATATATATATATATATATATATATATATATATATATATATATATATATATATATATATATATATGCAAAAAGATCACAGTAATCAGGTGATATCAAAATATGCAAGACAACCACTATGAAAAAATAGAGGAATTCCAAGCGCTTTCGTGACTACTCACATTATCAAGGAACTATAAAAGGAAACATGACAAGAGGACTTATATAAGGGGCAAGACTACACCTCACAGTCACATCACACTAACAAAGACAACACCTCACAGTAGCGTAACATCGCACGACTCTGTGAAGAGGAAAATAAGAAAGGACCTGAAACTCTTCCCAAGAATTAAGATTAGTCCAATTTATCATTAAATTCTTCCCAAATTTTATTAATTATAAAATAATCCAATTTATATAAACCAAAAGAAATATTCATATTATTTTCAAAACTGCTTTTAATGAAACATGATTCTATTATATTCCTCTCAACCATGGACTTGCTTGATACAACCTTCTCAGCATTTTGAAAATCAATTGGATGGTTAAAATCTCTCACATGAATAAATAGATAACATCTCACCCACTCTCTCATTTGCTCTCTTTTTACATTGCTTCACCATCATGCTAGCAATAGGGGAAGACTCATCCCAAGTGACAAATTTTCGGAGAATCTGGTGGTACACAAAGGGAAGAAATCGACCCCTCAAGGTAATATTCAAGGCAGAATCAGCCCACACCATGATCCTGCAAGAGAAAGCTCGGCTGAGGACGAACCAGTGGTACCAGAATGTATACTACCTAGATCGGGACAGAACGCAGGAAGAAAGGGAGGCCCGGAGGGAGAGGATAAGAAGGAGAAGAGAGGAGGGAGGGGAGACAGTGAGATATGGAGGACACCAAGCCCAAGCAGGACAAACACACACACTGGAAGTACCCTCAGCAGGCCTCAAATCACAAACAACCCACGACAACCATACACTCTAGCACCACACCCACTTATCAGGCCCCCTGTCCCCACCCTAGCAAACGAAAACCCACCGCCACAGTTACCCCCCACCCCCACCTCAAACTGCACCCCAACAGCCCATACCCCAACCATACAATCCCCCCCACCCATGCTGTAACCCCCTGCGGGCACCCTGCCCACACCCCCAACCCACCAAGATCTCCCCAGGGCCACAGTATTGGAAACAAGGTTGAAGGTTTGGTACACAAACGCGGATGGAATTACGAATAAGTATGAAGAGTGGAATGAAAGAATAGATGAGGCATCCCCAGACATCAAAGCGGTCACAGAAACTAAACTAAATGAGACAGTAACAGATGCAATCTTCCCACTGGGATATCAGATCCTGAGGAAAGATAGGAGGAGCAGGGGGAAAGGAGGGGTCGCACTGCTTGTAAGGCACCGTTGGAGATTCGAGGAAATGGTAGGAATGGAGGTGGGTAGAGAACGGGACTTCATAGTAGGTACCATCCAGTCTGGGGAGCATAAGATAGTCATTGCAGTGATGTATAACCCACCACAGAACTGCAGGAGGCCAGGAGAAGAATACGATGAGAACAACAGAGCGATGGTGGACACCCTGGCGGAGGTGGCAAGAAAAGCACACATGAGCAGAGCGAAGCTACTGGTCATGGGAGATTTCAACCACAGGGAGATCGACTGGGAGAACCATGAACCACGTGGGGTCCAGAAACTTGGAGAGCCAAGATGATGGACGTGGTACTGGAAAACCTGATGCACCAACATGTCAGGGACACGACCAGAGAGAGAGGAGAAGATGAACCAGCAAAACTAGACCTTGTATTCACCCTGAACAGCTCAGATATTGAAGACATAATGCACGAGAGCCCCCTGGGAGCCAGTGACCATATGGTGCTTAGCTTTGAGTACATTGTAGAGCTACAGGTGGAGAGGGAAAACAGTACCGATAGAGACAAACCAGACTTTAAAAGAGGAAACTACACGGGCATGAGGAATTTCCTGCAGGACGTTCAGTGGGAAAGGGAAATGGAAGGACTGACAATAAATGAAATGATGGAATACGTATGGGCAAAGTGCAAGGAGGCAGAGGAACGGTTTATACCCAGAGGCAAAGGATTAAATGGGAAGGCCAGAAAGAGCCCCTGGTTTACCCAAAGGTGCAGGGAGGCAAAGACTCAGAGTATCAGAGAATGGAAACGGTACAGAAGGCAAAGAACCCAAGTAAACAAAGAGATTAGTAGAAGAGCTAGAAACGAGTATGCACAAGTACGGAGGGAGGCCCAGAAGCAGTATGAAAATGACATAGCATCAAAAGTTAAGTCCGACCCGAAACTGATGTACAGTCACATCAGAAGGAAGACAACAGTCAAGGACCAGGTGATAAGGCTGAGGAGAGAAGATGGGGAACTCACAAGTAATGATCAAGAGGTATGTGAGGAGCTCAACTTGAGGTTTAAGGAAGTATTCACAATAGAGGAAGGAAGGCAGCTTCGTAGACAGGACGGGGTTCGTCACCAACAAGGGATGTACCAAGTGCTAGAGGGCATACACACAACTGAGGAGGAAGTGAAGCAGTTACTCAATGATCTCAATACCTCAAAGGCGATGGGTCCGGACAATATCTCCCTGTGGGTTCTTCGGGAAGGAGCTGAGGTACTGAGTGTGCCACTTACCATAATATTCAACACATCCCTTGAAACTGGGCAGCTACCTGAGGTATGGAAGAAGGCCAACGTAGTCCCCATTTTTAAAAAAGGAGACAGAAAAGAGGCCCTAAACTATAGACCGGTGTCACTTACATGTATAGTGTACAAAGTCCTGGAAAAAATCATCAGGAAAAGAATAGTGGAACACCTTGAGCTGAACAGGATAATAAACACCAGACAGCACAGATTCCGGGAAGGCAAATCCTGTGTAACAAACCTCCTAGAGTTCTATGATAAAGTAACAAAGGTAAGGCAGGAGAGAGAAGGGTGGGTTGATTGCATTTTCCTGGACTGCAGGAAGGCCTTCGACACAGTTCCTCACATGAGATTAGTAAAGAAGTTGGAAGAACAAGCAGGTATAACAGGAAGGGCACTGGAATGGATCAGGGAATACCTCAAAGGGAGGCAACAACGGGTCATGGTGCGTGGTGAGGTATCACAGTGGGTGCCTGTGACAAGCGGTGTACCACAGGGGTCAGTCCTAGGACCAGTGTTATTCCTGGTATATGTAAATGACATGACGGACGGGATAGACTCAGAAGTATCTCTATTCGCGGATGATGTGAAAATAATGAGGAGAATCACATCGGATGAGGACCAGGCAGGGCTGCAAACAGACCTGGACAAGCTCGACATCTGGTCTAGCAATTGGCTTCTCGAATTCAATCCCTCCAAATGCAAAGTCATGAGGATCGGAGAAGGGCAAAGAAGACCGCTGACAGAGTACAAGCTAGGCGGACAAAGGCTACAAACCTCGGCAATGGAGAAAGACCTTGGAGTGAGTATAACGCCAAGCACGTCTCCGGAGGCACACATCAACCAGATAACTGCGGCAGCATATGGGCGACTGGCAAACCTAAGATTAGCGTTCCGTTACCTTAACAAGGAATCGTTCAAGAGACTGTATACCGTGCACGTCAGGCCCATACTAGAATATGCAGCACCAGTCTGGAACCCACACCTGGTCAAGCACGTAAAGAAACTAGAGAAAGTGCAAAGGTTTGCGACAAGGTTAGTTCCACAACTCAGGGGTCTGTCTTATGAAGAAAGGTTGAGGGAAATAGGACTAACAACACTGGAGGAAAGAAGGGTCAGAGGAGACATGATAACGACATACAAAATACTGCGGGGAATTGACAAGGTAGACAGTGACAGGATGTTCCAGAGAGGGAACACAGAAACAAGGGGACACAACTGGAAGCTGAAGACTCAGATGAGTCAAAGGGATGTTAGGAAGCATTTCTTCAGCCACAGAGTAGTCAGGAAGTGGAATAGTCTAGAGAAAGATATAATGGGGGCAGGAACCATACATAGTTTTAAGACAAGGTATGATAAAGCTCATGGAGCAGGGAGAGCAGAGACCCAGTAGCAGACAGCGAAGAGGCGGGGCCAGGAGCTGAGTCTCGACCCCTGCAACCACAATTAGGTGAGTACACACATACACACACACACACACACACACACACACACACACACACACACACACACACACACACACACCATCTCCAAAAATATATAACCAGAAATCTTATTCCGTTTTATGATTTTCCTTTGCAAACGGAGTCTTCTCGATTTTACAGAGAAAGGAACGAACGAGGAATGGCGTAGCGGAGAACGAAGGCAGAACAGCTGGTTGAATAGGTCCAAGGGATTGTAATTATTCTCAAGTGGCTGTGTTCCCTTTCATCCGAATATATTGGATGGCCTATGATCACTCGGATCCATTATCTAAGGATATCCAAAGTGGGTACTAAATTTTACTTCTGGGGGATGAAAAAAAACGAGTTGGTGATTGTTGTTGAGTGCTAGTGGTTGGGTAGTGGTGGTAGTAGTAACAGTAGTGGGTTGGTAGTAGTGAAGTGCTGGTAGTGGAGTAGTGATGGGGTAATGGTAACGGGTTGGTAGTATTGGAGTTTTAGTAGAAGGGTGATGGTGGTAGTGGGTTGGTGGATGTAGCATAAGGCTGCCGTTGGTGGTAGTGGGCTTGTGGTGTGGTGTTGGGTGAGTCCTCAAGGATGGTTGAATGGATATTTGGATGCTACTGAGTTGGTGATGGGAGGGTCTGTGAGTTAGGGAAACTGGCTGGGGTTGTGATGGTGTTGACTTTGTCAGCTGTGTTAGTATTAGCCTGGGTGTGGTGGATGTGTGTCAATGCTATGTTATTTTGCTGGTGTTCATTGTATTTTCGTGGTAGGTGAATGTGGTGATGATGGTGACAGTGTTGGTGGTGAATACCATCCACCTCAGTAACTTCATTATTCCAATCTGGCTGAAGATCGTTGGACGTGTGATGTTGTCACTAGCGTGAAAAATGTGATTATTAGACTTTATATTGTGCATTTCTTCTGGTTGGTCCCCGCTTTAATACTTATTACATTCATGGTATGTTATACTTAGTCCATGTTTACCAAAAAACACAGCAATCAGTCAAACTGAACCTAGTTCGACTGATTCCGGGAAGTTCCAGCTGACTGATGAGCTTCAGAATCGTCTGTCCGTTTGATTCTGAAGCTGTTTTGTCACTCACTTGTCTGATTCACTCTACTCGCCGGGTCATTCAGTTAATGAGGTGTTCAGTTGCTCGAGAAATTTGATTCCGTATGTTTTCGGTCGCTGGATCATCGATTCCAAAGGTGCTCGATATTTTGTTCTATTACACGAACGTTTAATTCCGAAAGAATTTTCTTCTGAGTGAGTCTTCGATTCACAAGGTGTTCTCTCAATTAATATGGATATGGGCAAGCGCTAAATTCGCAAAGGTTATACAACGTCTTGGGAATAAGCATTAATCATGTTTTAAATGAAGGGGAGAGTAGCTCCAAATCCTTGGATCAATACCCATTCGTAAGTATCAAGTCACGTTCCCTTCTTACTGAAATGGTCAATGTGCTCTGTTGTCTGTCCATTCCATAGTACTAGTACTAGTTATAACAGTCCCCCATTAACTGTGAAATGAATGTCGCTTCTAATCAGAAATAAATCGCAGTGTTTGATTTTATTTAGCTATTCTAGGTTAAATCGCCTTAATGTTCTTTTGTGTCTATAACACGTGTGTCCTCAAGACAGTTCTTTGATAATGTAACTTGTGAGCGACTTCAAGCTTAATGTGCTTGGGCGTTTTAGGATATTGGTCTTTTTGGTCTCTTTGAAAACTCTGAATTAGATTTGGACCGCATGTGTCGTATTTACAATTTGAATTGAATAAATTTGGATATTAGTCTATTCGATGACTTGTGAATACGGGGATACCTTCCCCGAATCACGCAGACACCACAATATATTTAGTAATAACAATGGTGTTATCTAATGCTGTGCAGGTATTACTCCGACTCAAAGGAGGCAGCAGGGATGACGTCGCTGACTGGTGTCCTCTAACTGCGTTTTCCAGGTTGGGTAGTAATCGGTGTGTAAAAAATTTGGAAACGATATAATAACTAAATTTTTGTGAGTTGTGATGGTGAGCTCTAAACACTTCGATGGTGTAGGTCATTTTCACTTATAATTAGCTTGGCTCTCCAATTCTATAACGCACTATGATACCACGAACGTAGATAAGTACGTTTATGGAGCAACTTGCAATGTGAACAAACTGACTAATGTTACAGAAGCTTAGGCTTGGTTGCAAGTACTTCTGGCAGTTTGGGAGACATGATCTTGAACACTGTGCTTAATTGTCCACTTATCGAAGAATATAGAGATAGACATATCAAGGTATCTTATTAATGAAAATAAGATACCAGAAATATTAAGCAAATTTCCTAAATTTGCTTGTAACAGATAAGTGAACTGTAGATATAAATCCAGATGTACTCCTGTTAACGCTTTTGGGGTTTAGTTCCTAGGTCGTTTGTGTATCCATATGCCCTTGCGCTACCTTCCACCCCTGGATATGGGGTGCCACTTCGGTGGCCAAATCTAAAAAATCCATGAGGTGGCTTTGCTTGCCCCCCGTGATAAACACGAGCAATGTTCTGGTCGCTGTGTTCATGTACTTTAACTTTCAGTGATATTACCGTTTCGCCCACAGACTTCTGGTCACACAAAGTATGATGTAACTCCTGCACTATAGGTTGTGTTGTCACCTTGTTGTTTGATAAATCTCTGACAGTGGCTGAAAAGATTGTAGCTACGAGTATTTAAAACTACCTGTCATTCTCGCAGCTACATTAGACGCTACATGGCTAACAGGCCGAACAGTATTTTCTGGTGGATGTTTAGTCTTTGCAATATCGACGTTACTCCTGTTGCAAATGCGTGCTGTGCGTTTTCTGAAGTCAGCGATGAGATGAAGAGGTGAGGTGCAGCTTATGTTGCCTGTAATATGTCTCCTGGTTTCACTGTGCTATCCTGACCTCTCGCACTGCCTCTACGTGTTCTAGGGTCTCTGTATTGTTGCCTGTAATATGTCTCCCTGGTTTCACTGTTCTAGCCTGACCTCTCGCACTGCCTCTATGTGTTCTAGGGTCTCTGTATTGTTGCCTGTAATATGTCTCCCTGGTTTCACCGCGCTAGCCTGACCTCTCGCACTGCCTCTACGTGTTCTAGGGTCTCTGTATTGTTGCCTGTAATATGTCTCCCTGGTTTCACCGCGCTAGCCTGACCTCTCGCAATGCCTCTACGTGTTCTAGGGTCTCTGTATTGTTGCCTGTAATATGTCTCCCTGGTTTCACTGCGCTCGCCTGACCTCTCGCACTGCCTCTACGTGTTCTAGGGTCTCTGTATTGTTGCCTGTAATATGTCTCCCTGGTTTCACTGCGCTCGCCTGACCTCTCGCACTGCCTCTACGTGTTCTAGGGTCTCTGTATTGTTGCCTGTAATATGTCTCCCTGGTTTCACCGCGCTAGCCTGACCTCTCGCACTGCCTCTACGTGTTCTAGGGTTTCTGTATTGTTGCCTGTAATATGTCTCCCTGGTTTCACCGCGCTAGCCTGACCTCTAGGGTCTCTGTATTATGACTGAAGAGGCCGCTACAGACGACACCTTTCCTCAATCAGTAAATGTCTGGAACTGTGGTCATGTGTCTCTGTTTTTCCTGGAAATATGTGTCTTTAACATTTGTGTACTTTCAATGCAGGACTAAATAAAGAATAATAAAATGATGCCACAAAGAAGTTTCAGTCAACTACATGTTTAAAAGTGATTTCTCCCCCTCCCCCTTGGCCTCTTATTGTAGTAGCGGGCATGACGACAAGGTTGAACAGTGAAGCACAAGGTTGAACAGTGAAGCACATAAGGGTTGAACAGTGAAGCACAGGGTTGAACAGTGAAGCACAGGGTTGAACAGTGAAGCACAGGGTTGAACAGTGAAGCACAGGGTTGAACAGTGAAGCACAGGATTGACCAATGCAGTACAGGGTAATACATTAATAAAATACAGGGTTGCATAATAAAGTACAGACTTATACAGTGAAATACAGGGTTGTGCAATGTCTCATTGCAGCAAAAAGACAACATGTTCTTATTCTCACCTCATTAATCCATGTTTGTGTTCTCTAAAATATTTTTATCTACGTTTGAAGCAGATTTTTAATAAATGCATTTCGCAGTGGCTCTTTCGGACAAGTCGACAATATTCATTAGCCGCAGTTAAGAAGACCGAAAGTGAATTGACACTTTCAGGATTTCTCAGCACGTCCCAGAAAGCCAATGTTTTAATAACCTGATTTCCGAACTCCAACTTCAGGTTAATGTTTCAGGAGTTCCTCTAACCACTACATTACGTGTTCTAGCTAGATGTTGCAGTTCAAGGGCAAAGTGATCCGAGAAATTGGAGATAAATTCTCTTCCTTGGGTGTAAATTGTCTTCCATTGATCAGGCGCTGTATGACTCCTTCGAGTTCTGTGTTTCCCCATGGAAGTGGGAAGTACAGTGGCTGTAGTCTGAGGGGGAAGAGAGATGGTCGGCTTGACAGTAATTTTTTTATTTCTAGCAAGACAGCTCTCGAGCTGTTGATGGTGAAAGTTTGCTTTTTCTGGGTCACCATACAGTGGTGGGTCACCATACAGTGGTGGGTCACCATACAGTGGTGGGTCACCATACAGTGGTGGGTCACCATACAGTGGTGGGTCACCATACAGTGGTGGGTCACCATACAGTGGTGGGTCACCATACAGTGGTGGGTCACCATACAGTGGTGGGTCATACAGTGGTGGAGACGGTCAGTGTGGCGAAAAATGCTTTCATAATATTCCGACCTGTTTTTTTTTTTTTTTTTTTTTTGAAGTTTTTCGAACATTGGAAATTTCAATTTTTCCACTAAAGCAAGAATATTATTTTGTCAAAACGCATTAATTTAGAGTAGAGGTGCCTAATTTACAGATTTAATGTAAATTTCATCTTTAATTTACAACAAAAACAGTGGTGGCTAATACTGTATTAGCACTAGTTCCAATAATCGCCCCATTTACTAGTCTTGAATTTTATACTTATTCATTAAAATCACTTTTTTTTGCACTTTCTCACTGCAGTCATGTCTAATGCCGCTAAATTTGTACCATGTGAATTATTGACAGCTCGTGTAATTTTTCACCTTAAATTAGAATTACTAACTAGTTAAGCCAGAATATATATGTGGCCTTATTTCCAGTACACGTTGCTTCATTTCTAGTAATATTTATTCTTTTTGGCTACTAAATTCAATTGCAATATTTTTACATTTTTTACAGAGTTAACATTTTTAATATTTCATGACTTCCATTGCAACTCATCAGTTTTTAGTTTAACACTATGAATACTTTGATATACATTATTTTTATGTGCTCCATATTTGTTATATTTTATATAATATATGCACTGAGTGTTGAACTAATGTCCTGGATCGGGGGTTTGAAACATATATCCCTCCTTCAAATATATATATATATATATATATATATATATATATATATATATATATATATATATATATATATATATATAAAACTCACATATTTATTTAAAGGTGTCAAATACAGTAATAGCATCAGTAAGAAACTTTAATAAAAGGAAAATACATATATGCATGTGTGAAGAATGGTTTCAGTACCAATATATAACATTCCAATTAAAAGATCCAGCGGTCATTTTGTCAGTAAATTGGTTAATTGCAAACGAAATTGCTTGTTTATCACATCTCGTGTGCAAAGAGAATTCAGTATTACGTTTGCTGGCCTCATACTGCACACAAACACATATTTACTAACATTAGAATTCATCAATAAAAAATGCAGATATTCCTCTTAATATCTCTGTTACTACTACTAC
This sequence comes from Cherax destructor, assembly GCA_009830355.1. NCBI lineage: Eukaryota > Metazoa > Arthropoda > Malacostraca > Decapoda > Parastacidae > Cherax > Cherax destructor. The sequence goes on along the minus strand of WNWK01010202.1, from coordinate 57,992 downwards.
CGATAAAAAATATTGATAATGCTACAGTTCAAACCCCGCAATCATATGAAAGTTACGCACAAAAGCACACACACACACACACACACACACACACACACACACACACATACACACACACACAGGAACACTTAAGTCCGGAGGTCCAAAGGTGATAATTGCAGTGATGTATAACCCACCACAGAACAGCAGGAGGCCAAGGCAAGAGTATGATGAGAGTAATAGAGCGATGGTTGACACACTGGCCGAATTGGCCAGAAGGGCTCATGCGAGCAGGACGAAGCTACTGATCATGGGTGACTTCAACCATAAGGAAATCGATTGGGAGAACTTAGAGCCACATGGGGGCCAAGAAACGTGGAGGGCTAAAATGATGGAGGTGGTACTGGAAAATCTCATGTACCAACATGTAAGGGACACTACCAGAGAGAGAGGAGAGGACGAACCAGCGAGACTGGACCTAGTAGCGCAGCTATTGAGGACATCACACATGAA
>WNWK01010202.1:0-52500 GCA_009830355.1 Cherax destructor | reverse complement strand
TTTAATAATAAACAAGCACAATGAAATATATTTGTTCTCGTGAGATTCAGAATGATTTTTGCGAAAATATTGCAGACACAAATTTTCGCTTGCCCTCTTCGGCAAGAAATGCGTTGCTATTTAAGTCAAAATCGAGTTTTACTTATTCGGTACAATATTTATAGCTTACGGAGGAAGAATTCTGTTCCACTTCCCCGTGGAGATAAGAGGGAATAAACAAGAACAAGAACTATTAAGAAAATAGAAAAAAACAGAGGTGTATATATATATATATATATACCTAACGAAAAAAATATATTTCATTGTGTTTGTTTATTATTAAATTATTGTTAACTTATCTAAAATATATTTAGTTGGGTTAGGCTAAATTAAATTGCGCTTGTTGTAATAAGGTTAGGTAGGTTTTTAAAGTTTCTCTTGATACAAAATTATAAATTTTTACATTAACATAAATGAAAAAAATATATCTTTAAACGTATAAGAGAAAATTTTAGAAAGGACTTAATTTTAGATGAGTTCATCCTATATATATATATATATATATATATATATATATATATATATATATATATATATATGTCGTGCCGATTAGGTAAAACTGGTCAGTTAGCAAGAACTCATCTAAAATTAAGTCCTTTCTAAAATTTTCTCTTATACGTTTAAAGATATATTTTTTCATTTATGTTAATGTAAAAATTTATAATTTTGTATCAAGAGAAACTTTAAAAACCTACCTAACCTTATTACAACAAGCGCAATTTAATTTAGCCTAACCCAACTAAATATATTTTAGATAAGTTAACAATAATTTAATAATAAACAAACACAATGAAATATATTTTTTTCGTTAGGTTCAGAATGATTTTTGCGAAATTATTGCATACACAAATTTTCGCTTGTCTTATTCGGCAAGAAGAGCGTTGCTATTTAAGCCAAAATCGCAAGTTTTACCTAATCGGCACAACATATATATATATATATATATATATATATATATATATATATATATATATATATATATATATTTAAGCTAAAATATATAGGGAGGTACCACCTCTAGAACTTGCTGGGGACCCTCATCCTCAGATAAGACAATAAACGCACCTCAGGGAAAACTCGAGGTTCTCCCCGGAGCTGTTTGAATATTTTCTTCTCCTACCACTCCCTATATATATTGAATGAGTGCTTTATTAATAGACAGAATACATTGACAGAAAGCACAAACATGAACATGAATACATTGGTACAATATATCCAAGATTATGAATCTCTTCCAGCTCCTCCGAAGCCGGACGCGAGCCCAGTACGCAGCATGCATTTCCCCTCTGGATGGCCAGGCTGAGGCGCTGGAACATGAAAGCGGCTGCCCTTGGGTCCCTGGTGGTGTCGATGAGTCTGGAACCAGTTATTTAAGGAAACATGTTGCATTTTTTCCCCATGATCCCAAGGTCTCTGATCCCATTGGGACAAATTGATAATGTTGGCTTATGTCCCTGTACTTCCCGATCTTGTACTCCTCCCTGTGGTCAGCAGCTCCTCCCTGTCGCCCGACACTGTGATGGATGTAGGTGTCAGCCAGTGTCGACACACAGGTAAAGTCCCATGCTAAGAGCTTGCCATTCTTCCAAGGATAGATGGTGATCCCGTCGGGGCGGTTTGCTGGGTTGTGGGCGTTGTTGGCTGCTAGTGATCGAGGCTCTCTCTCGGCTGGGCATCCAGCTGTAGCAAGGGTTCTCTTTATGATGTCGTTGACTTCATTGTGTCTTGCATGCCAACCCTTGGTTTTAGAACAGGTAAGACCATGTAGACCATATTGGTCGGCTTGCGCATCGCTGCAAATACACGTATATTCCGTGTGAATAGTGGCAGCAAGGCGCAGAGCCACTGCAATACGAAGGGTCTTAGGGTCGAGGCGTGTTCCCATGGCCGAAATGGGAACTGTTTGGAGGAAGTCCCCAGAGTGATATGCACTCACAGCTAGGAGACGGGCAGTCTCCCTGTCTGATGTTACAGCCCTGAGCATATTGGCAAGTATCTTTTCAGCGATGGGGCCGTCCCAGCTTGACTGTTTGTAGGCCAGTTCTTCACTAGGTTTTGGTGTTGGAGCAGCAAGAGTCTCCCATTCAGTGATGGCACTGGTGTAGCAAGGGTCCTGTATTCCTGCTGAATCACTGAGGTTGTCTGGAAGAATTTGTTTTATTAGCTCATTTGATGCTATGGAAGAGGATAAGAAAGCTGGTAGGGCAATCTGGGAGGATTTGCGTACTCCCAACCCCCAAGCCTGCCTGGAAGTGAGGCTTGCAACCACTGTCCATCTTCGAGGGAAAGATTCAAAACATATATATATATATATATATATATATATATATATATATATATATATATATATATATATATATATATATATATATATTATATGTCGTGCCGATTAGGTAAAACTGGTCAATTAGCAAGAACTCATCTAAAATTAAGTCCTTTCTAAAAATTTCTCTTATACGTTTGAAGATATATTTTTGTCATTTATGTTAATGTAAAAATTTATAATTTTGTACCAAGAGAAACTTTGAAAACCTACCTAACCTTATAACAACAAGAACAATTTAATTTAGCCTAACCCAACTAAATATATTTTAGATACGTTAACATTAATTTAATAATAAACAAACACAATGAAATATACTTTTTTCGTTAGGTTCAGAATGATTATTGAGAAATTATTGCATACACAAATTTTCGCTTGTCTTATATGGCAAGAAGAGCGTTGCTATTTAAGCCAAAATAGCAAGTTTTACCTAATCGGCACGACATATATATATATATATATATATATATATATATATATATATATATATATATATATATATATATATATATATATATATATATATATTATATATATGCTTGTACGTGCATGTGTATTGTGACCTAAGTGTAAGTAGAAGTAACAAAGATGTACTTGAAATCTTGAATGTTTATGAGACAGAAAAGACACCAGCAATTCCATCATGTAAAACAATTACAGGCTTCTGTTTTACACTCACTTGTAGGACGGTAGTACCTCCTTTTGCGGTTGCTGTCTACCAACCTACTACCTATAATATATATATATATATATATATATATATATATATATATATATATATATATATATATATATATATATATATTATAGGTAGTAGTTTTGTTATACCTAGTAGGTTGGTAGACAGCAACCGCCAAGGGAAGTACTACCGTCCTGACAAGTGAGTGTAAAACGGAAGCCTGTAATTGTTTTACATGATGGAATTGCTGGTGGACATGTAGAGAGAATGGAACGAAACAGAATGATTTCGAGAGTGTATAAATGTGTAGTGGAGGGAAGGCGGGGTAGGGGTCGGTCTAGGAAAGGTTGAAGGGAGGGGGTAAAAGAGGTTTTGTGTGCGAGGGGCTTGGGTTTCCAGCAAGCATGCGTGACCGTATTTGATAAGAGTGAATGGAGACAAATGGTTTTTAATACTTGACATGCTGTTGGAGTGTGAGTAAAGTAACATTTATGAAGGGATTCATTGAAACCGGCAGGCCAGACTTGAGTCCTGGAGATGGGAAGTACAGTGTCTGCACTCTGAAGGAGGGGTGTTAATGTTGCAGTTTTATAACTGTAGTGTAATGCACCCCTCTGGCAAGACAGTGATGGAGTGAATGATGATGAAAGTTTTTCTTTTTCGGGCCACCCTGCCTTGGTGGGAATCGGCCGGAATGGTCTTCTTTAAAGTGAATTTGTTTATCACGTTTAAGTGGAGTTTTTCTTTGGAAATGTTGATGCTGGGTGTCTGATCAATGGCGGCTGCTACTAGTCTCCTCCTCTTGAATAGTCTTCTATTTTACATATCATATCAACACTTCCTAATAATTTGGTGTGATTACAAATTTAACTTTTGCAAAGTGATGTAGTTGGCGTTGCAGTTGATAAAGACAAACAAGCTGCAGTTGGAAACTTTATTTAAGACGAAGTTAGTTTGAGTCCTGGGTGAGAGAGTGACACACACTCTCCATCTCCCGTAAAGCACTAAACACTGAACTCTGACGCGAGACCTGTGAGTATACAGTATATAGCGACCCCGGCCGTAGCGACGAGTGACTCTTTTGAAAGAACTTTAATGAGTAAAGATGTCATTGAAGAATACAGCTAGATGACCGGCATTAATTAAGGCGATATATATAGTGTATTGAGGCCATCGAAACAGGAGAGAACTAGAAACTATTAACTTAAAAATTTCTTTCTATTCCGCAGGTGCTCTATGGTCCCCTACCAGTTGATCACTTCACAATAATAATAATAATAATAATAATAATAATAATAATAATAATAAAAATAAATTTGAATCTGGCTTCAAACATTACCTGTGACTCCCTAACCCACAAATAATCAAAATGTTGCTATAACTATTTAATCAAATCGTTGATGCCCACTTAACCCGCCCTGTGTGTCAGCAATATCTCAGCCTTCAGCCTAATAATGGCTGCTCTAAAAGCCATAATTCAATTACATGAATTTCCACAAGTTTTTTATGGTTATTAAACAATTAACAGAGGCTGAGGGACTGGGGGATCGAGAGACCAAGTTCGCCTGTTGGTAATTATGATAATTTTATTGAGAGTAAAATTAATTGTTTACGAATTTTGGTTTCATTTATTTGCATTTTAGAGGGAAATAATATTTGGTTCTAGGAAGAGGAGTGTAGCTCTAGTTACCTGGATCATGAGCCCATCGAAAGCATGAAGGAGCCGTTTTTGGGTTCCTCTTCACTTCATATTTGGTAATATAGCGTGTGTACTCACCTAGTTGTCGTTGCAGGGGTCGATTCATAGCTCCAGGCCCCACCTCTTCACTGGTCGTTACTGGGTCACTCTTCCTGCTCCATGAGCTTTATCATGCCTCTTTTTAAAGCTATGTATGGATCCTGTCTCCAGTACATCACTTCCCAGACTATTCCACTTCCTGACAACTCTGTGACTGAAGAAATACTTCCTAACATCCCTATGATTCATCTGAGTCTTTAACTTCCAACTGTGACCCCTTGTTGCTGCGTCCCATCTCTGGAACATCCTGTCTCAGTCCACCTTGTCAATTCCTCTCAGTATTTTATATGTCGTTATCATGTCCCCCCTTTCTCTCCTGTCCTCCAGTGTCTTCAGGTCGATTTCCCTTAACTTCTCCTCGTAGGACATGCTACTTAGCTCCGGGACTAGTCTTGTTGCAAACCTTTGCACTTTCTCTAGTTTCCTTACGTGTTTGGCTAGGTGCGGGTTCCAAAGTGGTGCTGCATACTCCAATATAGGCCTAATGTACACGGTATACAAGGTTCTGAATGATTCCTTATTGAAATGTCGGAATGCTGTTCTTAGGTTTGCTAGGCGCTCGTATGCCGCAGCAGTTATTTGGTTGATGTGCGCCTCAGATGTGCCGGTGTTATACTCACCCCAAGATCCTTTTCCTTATGTGAGGTTTGTCCGTCTGCGTTCTTTGCCCTTCCCCAATCTTCATGACTTTGCACTTAGTGGGGTGAAACTCCAGGAGCCAGTTGCTGGACCAGGCCTGCAGCCTGTCCAGATCCCTTTGTAGTTCTGCCTGGGTCTTCATTCGATTGAATTCTTCTCATCAACTTCACGTCATCTGCAAACAGGGACACTTCTGAGTCTATTCCTTCCGTCATGTCATTCACAAGTACAAGAAACAGCACCGGTCCTAGGACTGACCCTTGTGGAACCCTGCTCGTCACAGGCGCCCACTCTGACACCTTGCCACGTACCATGACTCGCTGTTGTCTTCCTGACAGATATTCCCTTATCCATTGCAGTGCCTTCCCTGTTATCCCTGCCTGGTCCTCCAGGTTTGCACTAACCTCCTGTGTGGAACTGTGTCAAACGCCTTCTTACAGTCCAAGAAAATGCAATCTACCCACCTCTCTCTCTCTCTTGTCTTACTGCTGTCACCCTGTCATAGAACTCCAGTAGGTTTGTGACACAGGATTTCCTATCCCTGAAACCGTTCTGGCTGGCATTGATAAGCTCATTCCTTTCTAGGTGCTCCACCACTCTTCTGATAATCTTCTCAATGACTTTGCATACTATACATGTCAGTGACACTGGTCTGTAGTTTAATGCTTCGTGTCTGTCTCCTTTTTTTAAAAATTGGGACTACGTCTGCTGTCTTCCATACCTCAGGTTGTCGTCCTGTTTCGATAGATGTACCCATGGAGAGATGTTATCCTGCCCCATTGCCTTTGAGGTATCTAGTTCGCTTAGCAGAATCTTCACTTCTTCCTCGGTTGTATGTATTGTGTCCAACACTTGATGGTGTACCCCACCTCTATGTTATTCTGGAGTCCCTTCTGTCTCCCCTGTGAACACTTCTTTGAATCTCGTGTTGAGCTCCTCACGTACTTCATGGTCATTTTGTGTGAACTCCCCTCCTTCCTTCCTCAGCCTTATCACCTGGTCCTTGACTTTTGTTTTCCTCCTGATGTGTCTGTACAATATCTTCGGATCAGATTTGGCTTTCGCTGCTGTCGTTTTCATATTGTCGTTGGGCCTACCTTCTTACCAGTGCATATTCATTTCTGGCTCTAAGACTGCTCTCATTGTATCTATTGCCCTTTGGTACAAACCTCTCCTCCGCCTCTTTGCATATTATTGTCACATATTCCATCATCTCGTTTCTGACTTCCCTGCCACTTCTCTATCCCACTGAACCCCATACAGAAAATTCTTCATGCCTGTGTAGTCACCTCTCTTGTAGTTTGGCTTCATTCGTCCTGCCCTTCTTGCTTCCCTCTCCACTTGTAACTCTACTATGTATTCGAAGCTCAGAACCACGTGGTCACTGGCCCCGAGGGGTCTTTCATATGTAATGTCCTCAATGTCTGCACTACTCAAGGTGAATACTAGGTCCAGTCTTGCTGATTCATCTTCACCTCTCTCTCTGGTAGTGTCCCTTACGTGTTGGCACATAATGTTTTCCAGTACCACCTCCATCATCTTAGCCCTCCACGTTTCTGGGCCCCCATGTGGCTCCAAGTTCTCCCAGTCAATTTCCATGTGATTTAAGTCACCCACAATCAGCAGCTTTGCCCTGCACGCATGAGCCTTCTGGCCACTTCAGCCAGTGTGTCAACCATCGCTCTATTACTCTCATCATACTCCTGCCTTGGCCTCCTGGTGTTCTGTGGTGGGTTGTACATCACTGCAATTAACACCTTGGAACTTCCAGACTGAAGTGTTCCTATTATGTAGTCTCTTGCTTCTCTGTATCCTCTCTCCAGCTCATCAAAATCCCATTGGTTTTTGATGAGCAGTGCCACTCCTCCTCCCCATCTGTTCCCTCTGTCTTTCCTCAGGATCTGGTATCCCATTGGAAAGATGGCATCTGTTATCATACCTGTGAGCTTGGTTTCTGTGAGAGCTATTATGTCCGGTGATGCCTCTTTGACTCTTTCGTGCCACTCCTCCCACTTATTTGTTATTTCATCAGCATTGGTGTACCATACCTTCAGTTGCCTCTCTAACATTTATATCTTGTTGGAAAGATGGCATCTGTTTTCATTCCTGTGAGCTTGGTTTCTGTGAGAGCTATTATGTCCGGTGATGCCTCTTTAACTCTTTCGCATGTGTGTGTGTGTGTGTGTGTGTGTGTGTGTGTATGTGTGTTACTGACTTGGAGATAAACCACTTCAGCACTTTATATTAACCAGTCCCGTCTATCCCGATCTCAGCTGACCAGCCATTCCATCCCTCTCAATTCTGCTGTCGGCCACAGCTCTTCCTCCTTATCCATCCACCAATCTCCCTTTTCTCTTCTCCTCTCTTCCTGCTTCCAAACAATCTATTCATCCATCCATCATCCCCCCTACCCCATCCCCCTCCTCTCTCCCATATCGTATTTGCTATTCATCTTCATTATCGCTCGCAACTCTCCTTTCCATTTTACTCAGTACTCTCATCTGCTTCCTCACATCTCTTTTCTCTTACTCATAAAAGGGGCGCCTTGACACCTGATTATATATATATATATATATATATATATATATATATATATATATAGACTTGTACTGCCCGTATTTGCTCTCGCTGCTCCCCTGTTTGTGTTTCTCTGATACCTTGGAGCTGTTTCTCACTCCCACCTTCAACGCTTCCTCTTTTATTTCGCTTTTTTTTACTCCATTTTATTTAGCCATTTCGCAGGGCATGTTTTCCTCCCTTTGCTTTAACCCTTATCAAATTATCTCGTTTCCTCTCTCCATTCCCTCTTTTTTTTCCACTCTGTGTTGTATTGTTTTCTCATTCTATCTTCCTCTGACGTTTTATTTCCTTTATTTGTTCGGTTTGATTATTTTTTCGTCTTTCTCTCCCTTTCTATTTTTGTCATTCCCTTCTTTATTATCTTCATGCCTGTCTGCCTCGTTTGCCTATCTCACTCCCTTCCTTCCTTGCTTGCTAGTTACTTTCTTTATTCTCTGCCAGTTTCCTTTGCCACTTCCTCTCGTCTTATTTTCTTCCTTACGTCATCTTCCTCTCCACTAGTTACCAGTGTAACCCAGTACTGGGGTGGGCTATTATCCACTACTACTTCCCTCCCCACGGGTCACCAGGCTATTACTGTACTAGTGTAGGCTCCTTCCCCGGCTCTACTACCCATCGACCACGAGAGCAGGCCGGTGCTTGGGGGTAGGCTGCTCTGCCATCCCCTGCCGTTTTCCCTGCCGAGCGCCCACTAGTGGAGGCTTGTGCTGGGGTAAGCTCTCAGGGTCCATGTGATGGCTCATGCAGTTATGGCAGCAGTTTCCAGACAGCTCAAAGTGCTTGATCCCCAGCAGATCTCCGGCCCCGGGCTGAGTCCCCACCACCACCATTTTTACCACCACCACTAGCTACTTCTACCACCACCATCACCACTTTTACCACCACCACTCGCTACTACTACCACCACCACTAGCTACTTCTTCCACCACCATCACCAGTTTTACCACCACCACTCGCTACTACTACCACCACCACCATCACTATCACCACCACCACCATCACCACCACTATCACGAACACCCCCCTCTCCCATCACCAGCTCCACCACTATTGCTACCACCACCATCTCAACCAATACAGCCAAACCACTCCTACCATTGCTGTTACAAACAGAATTAGCAGCTCCCTAAATCAACCACCACCTCTCCCCTGACACACACACGGTATCCATTACACTCATACTTGTATGCGTATTGGACATGAAACAGACGGATTCAGATGCGACGACACGACTACCCGAGCACAGTTGCAGGCGCATGAGCGCAATGACAGGGAGCACAGGGAAGGTAGCCCCCAGCTAGTGCCGTTGGCACACCCCTAAGGATGTGCAATGGCACCAGTAGGATTGCCAATTGCCAACAAATGGGGAGAGAATGAATGGTCTAATTCTTGATATTCCCAATCTACTAATCCAGACAGATTACGTATGTGTAGTTTATTGTTCGTTCTGAACTAACAAATCTAGCGCAATCAAGAGCATTTGTGAAGTTTCCAGGTTAATGGTTGGGAACAACTGCCTCAATTATGAATGAACTGAGGCTGTATAACTCTTGACTTAAATTGTATAAGGAATGGTAGTCATGTTTTATAATCAATGATTCTATAATGTTCCTTTCCAACATCGACGTGTCTGGGACTATACTTCGAACTTTCGACAGCCTAGCAGAATTGTTGCAAATTCTGATGTGCTTGAGTTCTGTGCTATTCGAATCGAACACTGGTGTTGTGCCAACCTAAGTTCTAGTGGTTTCCCCACATAAAACAAATTACGGCCCCTGCGAAGCATCTTACAGTACATGCGCCCTTCCCCACTCTGTATGCAGATGAATTTCTTGATTATTAGGTTCATGACCATCCTTGTGTTCTTAAATGTTATATGTATCTTAAATCTTTTATAGATGTTGAGTAAGATCACTAAATTCTTATTATGTGGGAGAACTAACGTTCTTTCTAGGCAGTGTCAGTTTAGGTTCAGCCCTGTAGTGGGTCTTCCTATCAAGGCTTTTTTTTAAATAAAGTCCTTAGATACTGAAACATCATGGCACTTCAGCTTCATTGTTAGAATGATAGTGTATGTATTAGCAGACATGATCGACTACCTATATACTATGAATATAAAATTCCTTTCGGCTTTGTTGTTCGGGACGTCCAGAAATGGGAGCTTAATCGAAGGTACCAGGTCATTAGGTCTCGAAAAAAAAGTTATTAAAATCCTGGTCAGATATCCACAAGCAAAGGACATTATCCACATACCTAAGGCATTTACCCGAATTAAGCAGAATATATTTTAGCAATCTACTCCGAAACTCAGAAACTATGTAGTTATTCTACTCCATACATATATCTATCTATCTATCATCTATCTATCTATATATATATATATATATATATATATATATATATATATATATATATATATATATATATATTATATATATATATATATATATATATATATATATATATATATATATATATATATATATATATATATATATAGATAGATAGATAGATAGTTATATGTATGGAGTAGAATAACTACATAGTTTCTGTAATGAAAGTTTTACAACACAGGTTTTTACGGAGCTCAGCAACGCAAATGATAATTACCACGTTGAATATTACATCAAAGAACTCTCCCCAAGGATCAATAATGTGACCCATATTCTTTCTGATGTATGTAATCTTACTAAAGAGGATATATTTCACTGTATCAAACTACACGTGTCGTACAACGAGTGGAATCCAGCTAGAGCATATGTAATGCAATAGTAATGAGAAAAGGTGAGATTTAGAAGAGGTAGATTGAAAGCCTGTATTTATCTAGCGGTAAGCAGCAGACAAGGATAGGACCCACGAATATGCACACACAATATCGTTGGAGGCATTCATGATCTGCCTTCAGGGACCTAATTACATATTCAAGACACTGCATTCCACTTAAGTCGGTATGCAACCTTGTATGCAACATGCCCATGGAGCCTACACCTTATCCATCGTCCGAAGGCAATTTAGAAAATTCATAAGTTTACAGTCAGAATTAATCAAGAGCCTCACACCATTGGAAGAACGAAGAATCTAAGAAAATATAATCATGACATAGACGACATTCATAAGGTGATAAATAAGACACATGTGCAACACTGGGGTATCTTTAATCAGTGATGGACTGATTACATCGACTCAAGGCTGAGGGACTGATTACCTCAAACTCCTCCTGTTCTTCACCATTTTCCTTTGTATTGGACTGATGAAGCCACTGTGTGGCGAAACGTTTTCTCATTAAAGATACCCAAGTGTTGCACAAGTGTCTAATTTATCAACTTGCCGGATCTCTGAACTGTCCATCTACGACATTCATAAGCATTGAGAGGGAGGAAAGAGACTCGCTGACATGACTGGAACAATATTATGGTAACGATGAGAGGTGACAATCCAGTCACATATATGTTGTGAGTGTTAATGTAACGAACTGGAGTGGCAGGAAACTCTATTCAGAATTAATTTATGGTCCAAGAATGTAGGACTCAACAGCACTAATAAACTGTAGGTCAAGAGGCGGGGCCAGAAGCAGAGATTCATCCCCCGCAAGGACAATCATCAAGAACACCCAAGGAAGACCAACAGACACATGTGGATGACACAGGACCTCTAGGGAGCTTCATCGTCGCCAGTGTCCGCCGAGGACTCCATACAACTGCCTCGGAACTTCCTGCGCCTCGATTCATGGGAAAGGATGGCGAGGAAGTTATTATAGAGAGTTCCTTTGGGCGCTCAGTGTGAGCCCAGTGTGAGAACACCGGGTGCTGCGGAGTTAGTGGTCTTTCCTCTGAAGGCTTAAAGACTTTTCCCGATAGCTTGTGGGAAAGTCGTCACCGCCTGTCATTAGCCTTTTCTATGGGCTAGTAAAGGCTATCTTACTGATCTGTGGGATAGGCTGATGGGATAGACTAATAGTTGAATAAACCTTTTGTAGTAGACTTGTGGGGAAAAGTCTTGTGATGCAAAAGGAAAGACTCATTATAAAATAAGTTTTTTTAAATGACACTCAATTTGATTTTTTTTTCCAGAGCCTTTCCTTCACCGCTTCCGGGAGGAAGTGGTGAAGGAAAGAAATGTAAGAAAGAAATGAAAGATATCTGAAAGAAATGTAAGATACCTGATAACATTTGGATGTTATCTTACGTTCGTTCCCGAAATCTTCAGGAGAAAAACAAATCGATAAAGAGAGACATGGTGTAGAAAGCTAGAAGATTGGTTGGTTTGTATTTCTTGAATCACTAAACCAGTTTGGGTCATTCAGCACAACGAGTGGTGGAGGCTGAACCCCTCAGTCCTCAGACTGAAGCCGGCGTCTCTGAGAAGGCATGCCAGGCTAGAAAGAAAAATAAATAAAGAAAAAGATCGTTGGGGAACGAAGTTAGTTGGCTTATCAAAGAGAATTCCTCTCTGGTAAAGGTTTTGTCAAGAATGCTGTCAATACCGGCGCCTCCCCTGTCGTGGTGAGGGGGTGTGGGGAAGAGACCTGTGGGTTACCGATCGTGTATTTTATGTTGGGGAGAGAGAGAGAGAGAGAGGAGAGAGAGAGAGAGAGAGAGAGAGAGAGAGAGAGAGAGAGAGAGAGAGAGAGAGAGAGAAGAGAGAGAGAGATGGGAGTACATGTCAACAAAGTTAACAGACATTAAAATATAGAAATCATATGCCGAGAAATAGTTAAATTATTTAGTTATTTCTGCGTCTAGCTACACCAACAAAGGTAGCAAAGCAGAAGGCTCCCTCCTTGCCCTCCACTCCCAACACTCCCACGGCCGGCATTACAAAGTGAGTGAAGGGAATTAGCATGGCTCTCTGAGGAACTGTGGATGAATATTTTACTTGAGTGCAATAAGTCGAGAACTTGCTATATACTATTAATACTACTTACACTACTATTAGTACTACTACTTCTAATGTTGCTGCTCCTACTACGTTTGCTTCTGCTATTGCTGCTATTGTTCCTACAACTACTGCTGCTGTTATTGCTACTATTACTGCTGTTGCCCCTATGTGGCATGCTACGAGTATGTTACATTTAATTCGGCGTATGTCACACTCCCGACCAGTAAACCAGGTGCTAAGGGTTTAATGATCAAAGAGGCTCCATCGTTATATCAGTACCTCGGTTAATCGGCCAGTCACAGAAAAGCCCTCCAGAGCTGTGAAGCGATGTGGTTCACTTGTGACACGAGTTTTGGCAGAATTGTCTGGGCTGCTTGTCGCTCACGGTGCTCCGTGTCTGGTGTTTGCATTCTGCCTTTTGACCACCGTGATGCTTGCTCTTACATTATTGTACATAGGGTAAATAGTGTAAATATTGCCAATACCATCTCGCATTACGACAAGGTGTACAAGCCATTACTACACCAATGTTCGTAATACACTACTACCGTTACTATTTATACCACAACTGCTGCTGCTTCTGTTGCTGTTACTAGTGCCATTGTTACTACTACCACTCCTACTATCATTACTTATACTACTACTATTCAAAGGGTTCTAGTGGCTCTGCAAAAGACTGTGGGATTAATCTTCCTATCAACCACCATTGTAAACAGTCAAGGGGAGTTTATGTTCTGTGTTTTGTTGTATGTGGTATTTGCAGATTGCTTAGCCATCCGCTTCTTAATGAAATACATTGTTTCTGCACTTACAAGTGCATAGAGCAGTCTGTTCCAGTGTTTCAGGACTTGTCATAAAAGGCTTTACCTTCCTTTTAATTACATCTTTCTGTCTGGAGTTTCCAAGTTATTTCGAATCATCTTTAACTTCAAGTAGCTGTTCATGTCTGCACTGAGTTTGTTTAGTATTTTAAAGGCGTGAATTTAGCCTGAGAGGTACTGTATGCTAAAGAATAATATGGCTGGCGTTCTCTTTTAAGTGACTCCTGAGAAGTGCATTTCGTAGGTTAAATATTGTTTAAATTGATATTGAATATATTATTAAATATACCTTAAAAATTGTTCTTAGGTTAATTATTATTAAAGATTGTTTATATACAGTTTAATTTTTTTTGTGATGAATTTAAGCCAGAGCTCTTTTAAATTTCCATGTTGTTTAAGGTTGTTCATAACACTTGTATTTAAAGGTGTCCAGAACAAACTGGTTAGCAGGACTTGAGTTTTGGACTTAGGTAGTATCTTGCCTGCGCTTTGAAAGACGGGGAAGAGGATGATGTTGCAGTTGCTTGGAACATTGAGTCGTGTTGATCCTGCACTTCAGAGAATTGCGTGATTGGCGGTTAAGCTGGATAATCAGAGAGCAGTGTAAATGGATTAAAGCTTTTTCTGGGTTTTGCCCTGTCATCAGAGGAACGGCAGCAAAGGAACAGATGAAGAATAGGTCGTCAGAGGAAGTGGATAGAGAAACAACATGGTAACGCGAGAGCAGAAAGGACCACAAGAGGAGCCAAGCAGAGAAAAAATAGTTATAACTTATTTGTTAAATGAAATAACTGTTAAAAACACATCGAGCTACCATCAGGCGAAGCGTTACCAATCAGCATGTATTTTACTTAAGGTTCTGTTTAGCGTGTGGCAAAATGTTACAGAAAATTATTATAGCCAAGAGTTATGATGAATGATTCGTCTTTGTTGTCAGGAGGATTAAGTATTAAGAATGTATTTCACAACGCAAATGAATTATTGTGTACTGCTTTATTACTTAAACATGGAAGAGACTAAATTATATACAGCCTATGGCAACAACAGCATCATCAATAATAATAAAATTATAATAATAAAATAATAATAATAATAAGTCAATAAAATATTATAATAATACTACTATAAATATTAATAATTCTATTAATAATAATAGTAATATTACTAATACTAATTATTATTATTATTACTCATGTAGACCGTGTCTTTCTCAGGATGCATGAAGTTCACACAGACTTTTCTAAACCTCCAGATGACTGTACGAATTTTTGTTTAGGAGTGACAAGGTGTGTCAGCTCAGGATAGACTGATGTTATGCAGACTCTGATACTTGTCATTGAATCTCTGCTTAGTGTTATCGATCAGAAACATTTATCTAGTGTGATAGAAAGCCGAAATAAATGTATTTCAAGAAAATTCATTTGCTCATGAGAAAGATTTATAACTCCCAGATGTAAGTTACAGTCTTACCACATGCAAAGTCATGATTAAAATTGGCTGAAGATATGAAAGAAAAACTGAAGGGAAGACCCAGTCAAGGAAAAAAAAAATGGCACTACGAGAAAAATTTCTGAGTCAACTGATATATTATTAACACAAAAAAAAATATAAAACTTTTAGTTATATTAGGGGGGAGGTCCTTGTAATCTATTTTAATAATCTTATATGTCGGGAATCAATTATTATAACGATATTTTGATGAATAATCTAGTTTCATCAAATCACTTGTCTTCATATAAGCAATCACAGGAATGTTTTCTGTCAATGTATTCTGTCTATTAATAAAGCATTCATATAATATATATAGGGGGTGGTAGGAGAAGAAAATATTCAAACAACTCCGGGAAGAACCTCGAGTTTTCCTGAGGTACGTTTATCGTCTTCTAAAGGTGGTACCTCCTATATATTATATATATATATATATATATATATATATATATATATATATATATATATATATATATATATATATATATATATATATATATATATATATATATATATATATATATATATATATATATATATATATATATATATTTCTCATCAGAATATTGGGAAATGTTTGACACACTGACGGCACCACACATAACCTGAGACGTAAAACTTATCTGTCAATATTGAACTGCAGAAGACAACTTGCAAGTACTTGTGTGATAAGAAATATGTTCCAGTGTTTGACGTTGTCGATGAATCCGTGAGAGGAAGAGATGGATAATGCGACGGAAGGAGGGCCGAGGACAGGATGAGAAAAGAAAAAAAAAACGAGGGAGGGAGGGTGTGATCGAAGGAGAAAGTGAGGGTTTGATCAGTCGTGGAAAAGACAGCCAGAGACTTCGAAGTTTGGTGAAGAGAACTAAGAAAGCGAGGGCAAAGAAAGAATGGATGAGGAGGAAAAGTAGGGCTAATAAGAAAATGAGGAGGAGGAGGACGAGGAACATGAAAATGAGAATAAGGAAAATATGGATAAAGAAGAAATGCCAGCATATATGTATGTTGGTTTTGATGTAATAATGGAGTGAATCAGTGAAGGGAGGAAGTTAAGGAAGAAAAACAAAGGTTGGATGAGGAACAAATTATGAACAGGAAATCAAGAAAATGAAAAGAAATGAAAACTATTTGTATGGAGGAAAATACATAAAAAGCAAGGAGAATGAAAAGGAAAATAAAGAAATGAAGTGAATACTAAGCGGAAAGAAAAACATGATGGATTGAGAAGTGAGAAGAAGAAGAGGCAATAATGCCAATAAAAAAAGAAGTCCATGAGTAGGTGATACAATTATATTGGTGACGGAAGTGGAAAAGAGTGAAAGCATCTACTAGAGAGAGTCAATATTTACTATAATGTTACTTTTCTTCCATTAAATTTTTTTCTTTACTAAGAACACCATATATAAGATGGATAATCACATAACACACACACACACACACACACACACACACACACATACACACACACACATACACACACACACACACATACACTCACACACACACACACGCACGCACACACTATAAATCGATGTGTACATAGCGTGTCTCCATAGTCACTATCTGCCTGCTAGTTGCAGAACATTATTGCATTATTGAATGGTAATGTAATTTGAATAGATAAACAGGCTTGATTCCCACTGGATATGAGCTATATTTATGGCCGATTTTTAGTGCGAGTTTTCAGTGGGCTTATGTATGTTTAATGTGTGATGTGATTTAAAGTACTTTTATTTATGTACTAGTGTGCTTTTTTATTCTTGAAATAGTCAGTCGAGGGAAGTATTGTGTACATGCTTGATATAATTAAGTGTAAGCAGATAAGATAGATAAATATTATTGAATAAAGACAAAGAGCCAATATTTTTGTTATATTTTGTAGCCTCTTTACCTGGAGGAACTCGAAGAGCAGCCTCCTCCTACTCCTCCTTCTTCTTCTCCCATCCCTCTGCTCCTTATCCTCCTCCTCCTCCTCAACCTCCACCTCGTCCTCGTCCTCCTCCTCCTCCTCCTCCACCTCGTCGTCTTCCTCCTCCACCTAATCCTTCTCCTCCTCCACTTAATCCTCCTCCTCCTCCACCTAATCCTCCTCCTCCTCCTCATCCTCCTCCTCCTCCTCCTCCTCCTCTTCTTCCTCCTTCTGGTTGGTTCTGGGTAAAGTTTGGGTGACTACTGAGATAATCAGTCATGCATAACGGGTGAGAGGTGTTCACAGTGTGTAAAGTATCCATGACTGGACTATAGTTCTGGGATCAAATCTGGTTGAATTTTCTTCCAGAGGCACTGAATGATCTCTGGGGGATTTAGTCATTCGCGTGAAGATTTAAATAAGTATTTAGCCTGAATTTCGTTTTATATCAAGTTTCCATTATAATTTGTCACATCTTCGTGAAATTATCAAGATAACTTTATGTGCTAAGCTATTTATCAGGGTACATCATGCTACAAAAATAAGCAGCATTTATAGCACATTATATATACCACTATCTAGGCGAAAAAGTCTTCACACTTTTGTTCTTGTACGTTAATAAAGTTTGTCGAGTTACACAAAATACAAAAGTTCCCGTAAAATCCCACGCGAACTACGGATGCCATTTTGAAATATCTTAGCTGCCTGAAAAAGGTCAACTTCCATTCAAAAAAATAAAGACCAGCCAGATATTTCTAAACCGATTTGCCTTAAATTCAGCTCAAATTTACCCAGAGATAATGTCCATTAATGAAATTTTAATGTCGTGGGATCAGCTGAAGCTATTTTTATATGCCGTAAAATAAAGGAAATAAATTTACTAAACTCTACGTTATATAAAGCGGCTGAGAGAGATTGTATTTAAAATCTATGCTTAAATCATATACCATGTAGGAAAAAAATGTGTGATATAGTTTGTGGTGTTTTGAATGGGGTGGTGTTTTGAGTGTGGTGGTGTTGTGATTGTGGTGGTGTTTTGAATGTGGTGGTGTTTCGAGTGTGGTTGTGGTGTGAGGGTGGTGGTGTTTTGAATGTGGTGGTGTTTCGAGTGTGGTGGTGGTGTGATTGTGGTGGTGTTTTGAATGTGGTGGTGTTTCGAGTGTGGTGGTGGTGTGAGGGTGGTGGTGTGAGTGTGGTGGTGTTTTGAGTGTGGTGGTGATGTGAGTGTGGTGGTGTTTTGAGTGTGTTGGTGGTGTGAGTGTTGTGGTGTTTTGAGTGTGGTGGTGGTGTGAGTGTAGTGGTGTTTTGAGTGTGGTGGTGTTTTGAGTGTAGTGGTGGTGTGAGTGTTGTGGTGGAGTGAGTGTGGTGGTGGAGTGAGTGGTGGTGGAGTGAGTGGTGGTGGTGTGAGTGTTGTGGTGGAGTGAGTGTGGTGGTGGTGTGAGTGTTGTGGTGGAGTGAGTGTGGTGGTGGAGTGAGTGGTGGTGGAGTGAGTGGTGGTGGTGTGAGTGTGGTGGTGGAGTGTGAGTGTAGTGGTGTGAGTGGTGGTGGTGTGAGTGTGATGGTTGTGTGAGTGTGGTGGTGGTGTGAGTGTGGGGTTGTGTGAGTGTGGTGGTTGTGTGAGTGTGGTTGTGGTGTGAGTGTGGTGGTGTTTTGAGTGTGGTGGTGGTGTGAGTGTGGTGGTGTTTTGAGTGTGGTGGTGATGTGAGTGTTTTGGTGGAGTGAGTGTGGTGGTGGTGTGAGTGAAGTGGTGGAGTGAGTGTGGTGGTGGAGTGAGTGTGGTGGTGGTGTGAGTGTGGTGGTGGTGTAGTGTGGTGGTGGAGTGTGTGTGGTGGTGGAGTGAATGTGGTAGTGGTGTGGGTGTGGTGGTGTGAGTGTGATGGTTGTGTGAGAGTGGTGGTGGAGTGAGTGTGGTGGTGGAGTGAGTGTGGTGGTGGAGTGAGTGTGGTGGTGGAGGGAGTGTGGTGGAGTGAGTGTGGTGGTGGAGTGAGTGTAGTGGTGGTGTGAGTGTGGTGGTGGTGTGAGTGTGGTGGTGGAGTGTGGTGGTGGAGTGAGTGTGGTAGTGGTGTGAGTGTGATGGTTGTGTGAGTGTGGTGGTGGAGTGAGTGTGGTGGTGGGTGAGTGGTGGTGGAGGGAGTGTGGTGGAGTGAGTGTGGTGGTGGAGTGAGTGTAGTGGTGGTGTGAGTGTGGTGGTGGTGTGAGTGTGGTGGTGGAGTGTGGTGGTGGAGTGAGTGTGGTGGTGGAGTGAGTGTGGTGGTGGAGGGAGTGTGGTGGAGTGAGTGTGGTGGTGGAGTGAGTGTGGTGGTGGAGTGAGTTTGGTGGTGGTGGTGAGTGTGGTGGTGGAGGGAGTGTGGTGGAGTGAGTGTGGTGGTGGAGTGAGTGTAGTGGTGGTGTGAGTGTGGTGGTGGTGTGAGTGTGGTGGTGGTGTGAGTGTGGTGGTGGAGTGAGTGTGGTGGTGGAGTGAGTGTGGTGGTGGAGGGAGTGTGGTGGAGTGAGTGTGGTGGTGGAGTGAGTGTAGTGGTGGTGTGAGTGTGGTGGTGGTGTGAGTGTGGTGGTGGATTGAGTGTGGTGGTGGAGTGTGGTGGTGGAGTGAGTGTGGTGGTGGAGTGAGTGTGGTGGTGGAGGGAGTGTGGTGGAGTGAGTGTGGTGGTGGAGTGAGTGTGGTGGTGGTGTGAGTGTGATGGTAGTGTGAGTGTGGTGGTGGTGTGAGTGTGGTGGTGGTGTGAGTGTGGTGGTGGAGTGAGTGTGGTGGTAGTGTGAGTGTGGTGGTGGTGTGAGTGTGGTGGTGGTGTGAGTGTGGTGGTGGAGTGAGTGTGGTGGTAGTGTGAGTGTGGTGGTGGTGTGAGTGTGGTGGTGGTGTGAGTGTGGTGGTGGAGTGAGTGTGTTGGAGTGTAGAGGTAGAGCAAGTGTGGTAGTGGAATGAGAGTAGCGGTGAAATGAGTGTTTCAGTGGAATGAGTGTGGTGGTGGTGAGTGTGGTGGTGGTGAGTGTGGTGGTGGTGAGTGTGGTGGTGGTGACTTTTAGCTAGCCTCAACCCGAGGATGAGTATATTTTCCAACGTTTTCGCTGTAATATTGCACAAAATGTAAGCAAAGGTGAGAATCTTTTATTATCTTTAAGTGACGCGTGTCGTACATTTACCCAGTGTGTACTGCTATGTGTCCAGTGACAGAGGATACATATTCTGGGGCATATATTATATCACACATGTATAAAAGGGTCAACAGTTGGACACTGCTTGTGGGTAGAATTTTCCTACCAAACTGTTAATCTACCTGTAGATAATACTGATGAG
This sequence comes from Cherax destructor, assembly GCA_009830355.1. Classification (NCBI taxonomy): domain Eukaryota; kingdom Metazoa; phylum Arthropoda; class Malacostraca; order Decapoda; family Parastacidae; genus Cherax; species Cherax destructor. Next base: position 32,051 of record WNWK01010202.1, on the reverse strand, counting down.
ATATAATTTGAAAGAGAAGAGGAACTACTTCAATGCAACAACATTATGGATTTACGTGAGAGTGAATATCCATTAGATTGGAAAGATCCTGACCAATATTTGGAAAGAGGAAGCAAGGTTGAGGAGTGCTGGGACTCTTACCGGTTGTTATATCACTAGAAAAAGGGCCAGGCATAATGATTCTAAGTCGCTTCCCGATGATTTTCTTGATTCTGGTATGGAGAACCTCTTCCAATAGTTTAACCTGACGGCCCCTTAGATTTAGTAGTAGACCAGAAACTAGGACCTAGTTTAGGAAAGAGTCTAGGAAAGTGAAAAAAAATGATTCCTCCAATGCGAAAACAGATGATTGAGGCATAAGGGTGCGACAATACTCTTAAGGCTATTCAATCATCAGCAGTTACTGAGAAAGAAGCTTCCCAATTAGCCTACTGTTTGTATTTTAATTCGGGATTCTAATGAGGAAATCAGGAGTTGAAGTGGCGTTAGATGGGGCTGCGATGGTTCGCCACCAGGTGACAGTCTCGGAGCTTTAGTGGAATTAAGTCCTTAGTGTTTCATCTTTAGTATACCTAACAGTCTACTTAGACGTTCCTTTCCTTAGTCTAGAGGACGATGTATCCATGGAAGGAAGCTTGAAAATTATGTATTTTCGCCTCGTTTTCGAGAAGCGAGTTCACATTTGTTAAATATAATGAAAACCCAACCAAATTATTAACCCAGTACGACCCCAACCTATACCAGCTAAAGTAATCATTTAGTAAACCTCTGGTACACTGTGATGGTCCGCTTCATTGGACCAAAGAAGGCATTAACTCTATACTAATTGTAATCTGTCATTCCTTTGAGTAAGATTAATATATTCTTGGTTTTGAGGGGTGATATTCACCCAGAAGACCCGCCAAGGAGAAAGAAACCAGTGAAACATTCGTGCACACTGGCATACATGCACATGTATATATAAACACTCGCATACATACACATATGTACACTTTTCACGCTCATGCATTCATGTATTATTTCTATACGTATGAATTTGATAATTATCCTGCAATCTACCTGGTGGGTGGGTTGACACATAGGAAAGTCGGCTTTTGAGATGCACGGGTATCTTTCTCTGCTCGCACAGTGGCCGTAACACTTCTAAAGACTCATTAAGCAGTGACGACCCTTACTGCAAGATCTTTCCCCGTGGAGTTTCACCAGGTACTAACATCCCACTGTGGAAGAAACACCGTAGAATAAGCTTACCTCTTAAAATCATCGATTTAAGTTTAAATTTACGCGTTAATTTAAAAGTCTATTAAAGTGTCGATTAAGGCGGTTGTCTCCCAAAATTCTGTATTTCATCTCGTGTCCGGATTGCGTTTTATTTTTTTTAATCTAAAAACGAGTTTCTCCAACATGCTATTTAAGCCCCTTATTTCTGGCTTACACCGTAATACTTTCCAGTTTACATTCCCGGTTGTAAAGTCGCTTACAATAATTGTATTTTTTGTTGGTTGTTAATGGATTAAATTTCATCCTACATTATATTGGTGTTCTGATTGCATTTTGATGTTCAATACGTTAATCTAAAAACATTTTTTTCTCGTTTTTATTGCTTTGAATCTCTACATATGGGGATCCTTCATCCAATGAAGGCTCCTCATATGATGAAGGGCTCTTGATCCAAGGAATTATACCTATCCTCCCCTTGTCTGGATAAATGCTAATTACCTCGCTGTTTCCCAGGTGATACGGGATCATTATAGGCCCAGATATTCCCCTATAATAATAATAATAATAATAATAATAATAATAATAATAATAATAATAATAATAATAATAATAATAATAACAATAATAATAATAATTGACGAATGAGAAATATTCTGAACGTTTAGCATGTTTATCTTAGTGTTGTTTACGTTCTTATATAAGGCTCTATTCCTGCACACGTTCACTGTCACCTGGAGTATGCACCACTCTCTTCAACTGCCTGCACCCGTTCCCAGGCCCCAACCTGGCCTTTCAGCACCTGGGGTTCAGCAAGGCCTTCATCGGTAAAGAGATATCGGTAACCTTACTGTTATGTACAAGGTTAATGTTCTCAAAGTCCCTCACCTGACACGGTATTGTGGACAGCCAGATGGTACATTTTGCAACACGCTTTTACCAGTCTCGAGGTCAAAATATATATATATATATATATATATATATATATATATATATATATATATATATATATAAATCCGTCAGCGGTTATTCATTCCTTGAATTGTTTGCTTTTGGACGAGATTCTTGAAACAGAGGAACACTGGGGAAATTGAACCATCTGAACAAGTGAAAGCTGTGGTTCAGAGATGACTCCAACTTTATCCTGTTTCCTCTATTAATGTTGCTTAATGTTAGATAAAATACACACTTCTGTATCAACTATAATAAAGATGTTGCATGAGCCTGGCATTCAAATGAACAGAGGCAGGATATCAGCTTTAAGCTTGGACAAAATGTAAGAGAGAGCGAGAGAGCAAGAGAGAAACAAAGTGTGTGTGAGAGAGAGAGAGAGAGAGAGAGAGAGAGAGAGAGAGAGAGAGAGAGAGAGAGAGAGAGAGAGAGAGAGAGAGAGAGAGAGAGAGAGAGAGAGAGAGAGAGAGAGAGAGAGAGAGAGAGAGAGAGAGCAAGGGAAAGAAAGTACTTTATTTAAAAAATTAAGAGTGCAAACGAAAGAGACAGCAAATATGCAAAAGAAAAAAACAAACAGACTGGAAACCCTCAGAACTGCAACCCATGTCCGGTTAAAAGAAGAAAGAAAATCCCCAGAAATTCCTTTATATCTCCTGATTCCCTGGGAGTTAAGTCATGCGCGCTGGACAATCCACTCGCTCGAAATCGTTTTTTCGCAGGAAATACGACGCGAGTACCGTAATTCATTTAACTCTAATCTTCGGATCCGCTAAAAAACATGCAAACGTGGTTTCCTTAATAATATCAAAGGTACCAGGGAGTATATATATAAAATATATATATATATATATATATATATATATATATATATATATATATATATATATATATATATATATATATATATATATATATATAATATTTCTGTTGATTTCGTGCGAGATCGACAAACGTTGGAAGTGAATTTTGTCTCTCTCTAGACACGGATTATGCAATTGTCAGCTGGATAGTTTGCTGACAGGTTTAGGAGTTTTCTAGCAGCGTTTGTATTAAAATAAATACAATAAAGGCCACGACGAGCGAACGTTCACCAGAGAGAGAGAGAGATAGAGAGAGAGAGAGATAGAGAGAGAGAGAGAGAGAGAGAGAGAGAGAGAGAGAGAGAGAGAGAGAGAGAGAGAGAGAGAGAGAGAGAGAGAGAGAGAGAGAGAGAGAGAGAGAGAGAGAGAGAGAAAAACTGGTTAGAATATGAGTTTTGTAATACCTAAACAAAATACTCACTCAATCTAACATAATCTCACCTAGATTTTGAGTTAAATAATAATAAGTTGGGTTAGGTTTGGCTTTTCTCGGGTTAGGTTTTATCCCCCAAAAAAAAAAAAAATCCCCATAGGCCCTAAATATAAATATTTTCCTCTTACAATGCACTTTGTTATATTGTAGAATTTATACACTTAAAAAACCTAACAAGTAAATTAAATATTAACTAAATTCGTTTTGCTTCTCCCTTAATTTAGGAGATAAATTATAGTGAGTTTTGCAACAGGTGCAACACTCATCGTTATTTTGTGCACAAACTGTTTAGAAATGTGAAGGATTCAGTTAATATTTAATTTGATAAATAAGACACTTGTGCAACACTTGTGCAACACTTGTGCAAACTTGTATCTTCATTCTGGTAACGTTGCCACACGGTGTCTTCGGTCCAGTGCAGAAGAAGGGGTAAGATTAGGAGTTTGAGGTAATCAGTCCCTCAGCTTGGAGTTCGTGTTCAGTCAATCAGTCATGACGGACTGAACACATCGACTCTAGGCTGAGGGACTGATTACCTCTGTCAATACCCACACGACACCTCAAACTTCTCCTCATCTTCCCCCTTCTTCTGCACTGGACCGAAGACACCGCGTGGCGAAACGTTTCCAGAATGAAGATGCCCAAATGTTGCAAGTGTTGCACAAGTGTTGGAAATGTGGCAAGTGTTGCACAAGTGTTGGCAATGTTGCAAGTGTTGCACACGTGTTGCAATGCTGCAAGTGTTGCACAAATGTTATACATGTATCATAAGTGTTGCAAGTGTTGCATAAGTGTCACATTTATCAACTTGTCAGTTTTGTAAGCTATTTATTCAAAATATTAAATATATCTATCAGGTTTTTAGTGTGTAAATTCTGCAATATAAAAATTGCATTGTGCAAGGAAAATAGTCCTATTTAGGACCTATGGGGAAAAAATATATTTTTTAGAGAGTAGAAAAAAAAAACTAACCCAAGCAAACCTAACCTAACCTAATATACTTAACTCAAAATCTAAGTGAAGTTCCATTGTATTGGGTGAGGATTTTGTTTAGGTGTTATAAAAAAAAAAATATTCCCAGAGGCACGAAATGTAAATGTTTACATGTAAATTGCTTAAATGTAAGTGTTAACATCTCCCTTACTGTTGGAGAATTTACATAATAACTTATTTTCCGAGCAGCTACGGCAAATATTTTCCAAAAAAATATAAAAAAGTAGAATAACAGCAGCAGCAGAAACAACAAAAGCATTAGCAGGAAGTACAACAAAACCAACAACACTAACAGGAACGCCATAAGCAACAATAAAATAGATCAAATAATAATAATAATAACAATAATAATAATAATAATAATAATAATAATAATAATAATAATAATCATAAGTAATAATAATAAATTGAAGCATATCACTTTCGAGACATTGTTCAAACAACAGCCTCCATTTCACGGGGGGGAGGTTGCCTAGTAAACAGGTTGCGAATGGAAACTTAACAGTCTACTGACAGGACTCAAAACTGAAAGCTCCTTCTATTGAGAGACCTCACAACCATCTAGAATCTGAAGTGTAGTTTGTGTCTCTGCGGTCTAGAGAACATGTGAATTAGAGACCAAAGTGCCGAGATAATCATTTGAGGAGAGTTTCAACCCCTTATGAAAAACTGACTCTCCTTCGTGTGAGACTTTTTTTTTTTTTACACACAGATTCTACCACTTCTTTTTCTTTTTCTTCACTTAGTCAAGTCTTTGAAATGGAGTTATGCTCATCCTCTTGGTCCTCTCGTCCTCTTAGTCTCTCTTTCGTCCTCTTAATGCCTCTCGTCCTCTTCCTCCCTCTCCCCTTCTTCAAGGTCTCCCGTCGCATCCACACTTATTGACACTTGCGCAATATTATCACATATATTGGTGGCTTCAGTGGAGTGTTTGCTCTCTCGTGCTGCACTGGAAGGAGAGAGGGAGGCAGGACAGGAGGAGGAAGGGAAGAAGGGTGGAGGAAGGAAGGGAAGGGAACAGGAGAAGGAAGGAAAGTAACCTAACTTAACCTAATCACCAAAAAGGATACATCACGTACAAAACACCATCAATACCTACAGCACACTATCACCACAAGCGACACACCATCACCACCAACAACACACCATCACCAACAACAACAACACAGCGCCATAACCAACAACAACAAAACACCATCACCACAAACAACAACACCACACCATCACCACCAACGACACACCATCACCAACAACAACAACACAACGCCATAACCAACAACAACAAAACACCATCACCACCAACAACAACACCACATCATCACCACTAACGACACACCATCACCAACAACACACCATCACCACCATCAACAACACAACGCCATAACCAACAACAAAACACCATCACCACCAACAACAACACCACACTATCACCACCAACGACACACCATCACCACCAACGAAACACCATCACCACATACAACACACCATCACCAACAACACACAATCACCACCATCAACAACACAACGCCATAACCAACAACACACCATCACCACCAACAACACCACACCATCACCACCAACAACACACCATCACCAACAACACACCGTCACCACCATCAACAACACAACGCCATAACCAACAACACACCATCACCACCAACAACACCACACCATCACCAACAACAAAACAGCATCACCACCAACAACACACCATCACTACCTACAACATACCATCACTTATACCACACCATCACCAACAGCATAACACCATCACCACCAACAACAACACACCATCACCATCTACAACATACCATCACCAACACCACACCATCACCACCAGCAACCACACGACACCATCACCAACAGCAAAACACCATCACCACCAACAACAACAACACAACTCCGCTCACAAAACGTGTGGCAAAATACTCAGGTAAGTCCGTGGAGAAACGAGGTCTTTACAACCTTCATTAAATCACTAATTAAATCGCGGCTTAGAGACCTCAAGCTCCTGCTTTCATGCCAGTGTTTTGCTACCGACGGTTCTGCCAACGCTAGCGCCTCCTGGTGGGAAGGAGCTTCTTCACGCCAGAGATAATCGCGTATGTGACTTCCTCACATAATTGTACATTTTAATCAACTAGCTTGAAGCTACAGTTTCTTTCCTGAGAATCAAATTATTGGTCTACGGAAACTGAATATTATACTCTCGTTTGGGTCGTGAAACAGGGCAAATGAGAGAGAACTGGAAATGCGACATGGAAGAGGATAGGGAAAGAGACGAAAGGAAGGGGAGAGAAGGGAAGGGAAGGTGAGATTGGAAATGGTTGGAGAACGATGGAATGGTGCAAGAGAGAGGAGGGAAGAGAGGTAGGAGGGTTCAAATGAGAGAGACTTTCAGAGATGGGATGGATGAAGGTGAGATAGATGAAGTGAAAGTAGAATTGATGCACTGGGAAAGGGTGGAACAGAGTGGGAAAGAATACGCTTAGGGGATTGTGGGAAGGAATAGAATGAGAGAGAGAGAGTGTGAGGGATAAGGTGGGAGAAGGATGAAAGAAATTGGATAAAAGTGGGAAGAAATAACTTTAGATAGTGTGAGAAGGATTTAGGAGAGAGTGAGAGAGAGAGAATGTGAGGAGGAATTAGGAGAGAAGTAAGGATAGAATCAAGTGTGAGAAGGTAGGAATTATGACGAGGATGAGAAGGATTCAGTGTAAAAGGTTATAAAGAATGTAGTGAGAGACGACGGGAAGAAAAGGCAGAAACAACGTAGGTAGAAGGAACCGGAAGAGGAGGTGGGTGAAGCAACCGGAAGTAGAGAAGCGGTTGGACAGGGAAGAGGAAGAAGAATAGAGAAGAATAAATTAGGAATAAACGAACGATCGAATGCATAAGACACTGAATGAATAAATGAAGGAAGAGGTAAATGAATATAGAAAATTATTTTACACACACACTTATATATATATATATATATATATATATATATATATATATATATATATATATATATATATATATATATATATAAGATGCCGAGCAATGGGTAGTAACCCCTTCTCCTGTACAAATCTACTAAAAACGAGAAGAAGAAAAACTTTATAAAATTGGGTTGTCTGAATGTGCGTGGATGTAGTGCGGATGATAAGAAAGAGATGATTGCCGATGTTATGAATGAAAAGAAGTTGGATGTCCTGGCCCTAAGCGAAACAAAGCTGAAGGGGTAGGCGAGTTTCAGTGGGGAGAAATAAATGGGATTAGTCAGGAGTATCTGAGAGAGTTAGAGCTAAGGAAGGGTAGCAATAATGTTGAAGGATCAGTTATGGAAGGAAAGAGGGAATATAAATGTGTAAATTCAAGGATTATGTGGATTAAAATAAGGGTCGGATGCGAAAAGTGGGTCATAATAAGCGTGTATGCACCTGGAGAAGAGAGGAGGTAGAGGAGAGAGAGATTTTGGGAGATGTTAAGCGAATGTATAGGAACTTTTGAACCAAATGAGAGAGTAATTGTGGTAGGGGACCTAAATGCTAAAGTGGGAGAAACATGCAGAGAGGTGTAGTAGGTAAGTTTGGGGTGCCAGGTGTAAATGATAATGGGAGCCCTTTGATTGAACTTTGTATAGAAAGGGGTTTAGTTATAGGTAATACATATTTTAAGAAAAAGAGGATAAATAAGTATACAAGATATGATGTAGGGCGTAATGACAGTAGTTTGTTGGACTATGTATTGGTAGATAAAAGACTGTTGAGTAGACTTCAGGATGTACATGTTTATAGAGGGGCTACAGATATATCAGATCACTTTTTAGTTATAGCTACAGTGGGAGTAAAAGGTAGATGGGATAAAAGGAAAATAGAATCAGTAAGTAAAAGAGAGGTGAAGGTTTATAAACTAAAAGAGGAGGCAGTTAGGGTAAGATATAAACAACTATTGGAGGATAGATGGGCTAGTGAGAGTGTAGGCAATGGGGTCGAAAATGTATGGGGTAGATTTAAAAATGTAGTGTTAGAGTGTTCAGCAGAAGTTTGTGGTTACAGGCGAGTGGGTGCGGAGGGAAGAGGAGCGATGGTGGAATGATGATGTAAAGAGAGTAGTAAGGGAGAAAAAGTTAGCATATGAGAGGTTTTTACAAAGTAGAAGTGATGCAAGGAGGGAAGAGTATATGGAGAGAAAAAGAGAGGTTAAAAGAGTGGTGAAGCAATGTAAAAAGAGAGCAGATGAGAGAGTGGGTGAGATGTTATCAGCAAATTTTGTTGAAAATAAGAAAAAGTTTTGGAATGAGATTAATAAGTTGAGGAAACCTAGAGAACAAATGGATTTGACAGTTAAAAATAGGAGAGGAGAGTTATTAAATGGAGAGTTAGAGGTATCGGGAAGATGGAGAGAATATTTTGAGGATTTGTTAAATGTTGATGAAGACAGGGAAGCTGTGATTTCGTGTGTAGGGCAAGGAGGAATAACATCTTGTAGGAGTGTGGAAGAGCCAGTTGTGGGTGTAGGGGAAGTTCGTGAGGCATTGGGTAGAATGAAAGGGGGTAAGGCAGCTGGGATTGATGGGATAAAGATAGAAATGTTAAAAGCAGGTGGGGATATAATTTTGGAGTGGTTGGTGCTATTATTTAATAAATGTATGGAAGAGGGTAAGGTACCTAGGGATTGGCAGAGAGCGTGTATTGTTCCTTTGTATAAAGGCAAAGGGGACAAAAAAAGAGTGCAAAATTATAGGGGAATAAGTCTGTTGAGGTACCTGGTAAAGTGTATGGTAGAGTTATTATTGAAAGAATTAAGAGTAAAACAGAAAGCAGGATAGCAGATGAACAAGGGGCTTTAGGAAAGGTAGGGGGTGTAGACCAAGTGTTTACAGTGAAACATATAGGTGAACAGTATTTGGATAAGGGTAAAGATGTTTTTGTGGCATTTATGGATTTGGAAAAGGCGTATGATAGGGTAGATAGGGGGCAATGTGGCAGATGTTGCAGGTGTATGGAATAGGAGGAAGGTTATTGAAAGCAGTGAAGAGTTTTTTTGAGGATAGTGAGGCTCAGGTTAGAGTGTGTAGGAGGGAAGGGGACTATTTCCCAGTAAAAGTGGGCCTTAGACAAGGATGTGTGATGTCACCGTGGTTGTTCAATATATTTATAGATGGGGTTGTAAGAGAAGTGAATGCGAGGGTCTTGGCAAGAGGTGTTGGGCTAAAGATAAAGAAGCAAATACAAAGTGGGAGTTGTCACAGTTGCTTTTTGCTGATGACACTGTGCTTTTGGGAGATTCTGAAGAGAAGCTGCAGAGGTTGGTGGATGAATTTGGTAGGGTGTGTAAAAGAAGAAAATTGAAAGTGAATATAGGAAAGAGTAAGGTGATGAGGATAACAAAAAGAATAGGTGACGAAAGATTGGATATCAGATTGGAGGGAGAGAGTATGGAGGAGGTGAATGTATTCAGATATTTGGGAGTGGACATGTCGGCGGATGGGTCTATGAAGGATGAGGTGAATCATAGAATTGATGAGGGGAAAAGGGTGAGTGGAGCACTTCGGAGTCTGTGGAGACAAAGAACCTTGTCCATGGAAGTAAAGAGGGGAATGTATGAGAGTATAGTTATACCAACGCTCTTATATGGGTGTGAAGCATGGGTGATGAATGTTGCAACGAGGAGAAGGCTGGAGGCAGTGGAGATGTCATGTCTGAGGTCAATGTGTGGTGTGAATATAATGCAGAGAATTCGGAGTTTGGAAATTAGGAGGAGGTGCGGGATTACCAAAACGATTGTCCAGAGAGCTGAGGAGGGGTTGTTGAGGTGGTTTGGACATGTAGAGAGAATGGAACGAGACAGAGTGACTTCGAGTGTATAAATCTGTAGTGGAGGGAAGGCGGGGTAGGGGTCGGCCTAGGAAAGGTTGGAGGGAGGGGGTAAAGGAAGTTTTGTGTGCGAGGGGCTTGGATTTCCAGCAAGCATGTGTGAGCGTATTTGATAGGAGTGAATGGAGGCATATGGTTTTTAATACTTGACGTGCTGTTGGAGTGTGAGCAAAGTAACATTTATGAAGGGATTCAGGGAAACCGGCAGGCCGGACTTGAGTTCTGGAGATGGGAAGTACAGTGCCGGCACTCTGAAGGAGGGGTGTAAATGTTGCAGTTTTATAACTGTAGTGTAAAGCACCCTTCTGGCAAGACAGTGATGGAGTGAATGATGATGAAAGTTTTTCTTTTTCGGGCCACCCTGCCTTGGTGGGAATCGGCCGATGTGTTAATAAAAATAAAATATATATATATGTCGTGCCGAATAGGTAGCACAGGTCAATTAGCCAGAACTCATTTAAAATTAAGTCCTTTCTAAAAAATTTCCCTTATACGTTTAAAAATATATATTTTTCATCCAGGGAGCTCCACTTTGAGATCATCCTCAGCCTGAAGATGTAAATTTTGACGTCCCTGTAATCTAAATGTGATGATTTTTTTTCTCTCTCAGAGTCTAAATAGACACTTTTCATGTATGCGTTTATGTATCAACCGATTTGTACTCCTCGATTTATGCTTTGAGGGAACGTAAATAGCTTCTATTTTCGCTTCTTTAATTACAGTACGTTGGCAGACATTACTGATTCCTGTTCCCCTGAGCCTTGCTTTCACCTGTTCCGCTATTCCCCTCATCTAGTTCCTTCGACGTCCTTATTACTCTATGATCCAAGAATTGTTTTCAAAGATCCTTACAGCTCATCGACGAGTTAAGTTTGCATCAAAATCATATTATTCACGGACCTCGCATTCTAAACAGCATTCAGATTATCAGGAATCTTCTAGTCACTTTGTTATATTATGCGTCGTAATCAAGTCTTCCTTCAGTCTTCTCTTTAAAGGATATGTATAGTCCTTTAGTGCTTACTCGTAGCTCAAGCGCCTCTCTTTGGGACCAATCTGGTAGAAAAACTCTGGACCTTTCAGAGCTAATAAATACGCTTTATAAAGTGGGGATTCTATGTCAGTGCCGTGAACGTCATATCTGGTCTATCGTAAGTCGTGTATGACGCTCGGATTCTTTAAGATTCGTTAAAGTTGTCCTAAGGCCTTACATCCGTTGCTTACGTTACTCTGTTGGTGTGAGCCTCTGGCGATATGTTCGTTGTGAGGGTCACTCCAAGGTGCTTCTTCATCGATATTTGCATATTCTCTACTCCAACCCTTTACGTCCTCCTTAGTCTTGTTTTTTTCCTTCCATTATTTGCATGATCTTTAATTGTTTATACTATAGAAGCCAAATGTCAACTATTTTCTCAACTTGTCCGATTCCTCTTAGAGTAAATATTCGATTGTTTAGTAACAGATTTTCTAAAAGCACATACACACACATACTGATTGATTCTCTTGCAGAAAATTTACAAAACATTTAAACATCGGAGCAGTAATTCTAACACTGATCTTTGGGATACCCTCATTTTTAACACCAATCCTGAGGCCTCGTCTCATTCAGTCAATTTATACCCTTCACCTCTGAATGTTTTTTTTTATTGTACTTGAGCGCTTTTTCTTGTCACTGCCGACATCTACAATTACAGTTTGTGTATCAGACGCTGGTAGTTGCCTGTCAAATGTTTTTTTTTTCAATCCAGGAATATGCAGACCATTCATCTCTTTCCATTTATTGAATTATTTGACCCAAATATAGGTATGTTTCACAGATTTACTTTTCTTAAGGTTGGACTTCAGTATTCACATGCTGGACAACTCTTGTTGTAAAGCACTCCTCTGGCAAGACAGTGATGGAGTGAATGATGACGAAAGTTTTTCTTTTTCGGGCCACCCTGCCTTGGTGGAATCGGCCGATGTGTTAATAAATACAAAAATATATATATATCATTTACCATACTGCGCAGGCCAGGATTCGACCCACGACATATTGTGCCGCCTCAAGAGGCCACACAATGTGCATGTCACCTTACCAACTGAGCCATTGATCCTACAAACAACATGAGACTAGCGAACTAGGCTCGCAACAAGCTTAGTTCGGTAGGCTCATATTGTTTGTGACATGTACATTGTGTGGCCTCTTCAGGAGGAACAATGTGTCGTGGGGTCGAATCCTGGCCTGCCACAATTTGGTAAATGATTCAAAACCTCTTGTTCCGTGGTTTCATTGAAATACATATATATGTATAAATATATATATATATATATATATATATATATATATATATATATATATATATATATATATATATATATATATATATATATATATAGCAAAAAGATCACAGTAAACAGGTGATATCAAAATATGCAAGACAACCACTATGAAAAAATAGAAGAATTCCAAGCGCTTTCGTGACTACATACATTATCAAGGAACTATGATTAGGATGGGGTCCACCTCTAGTGCAAATTGTGGGACCCATAGCCTCGGAGAAGTGGATAAAAGGCATCAAGGAAGAATATTTGGATTTCTTCCTGAAGCCGTTTGAATATTCCACTTCTCCTACCACCCCATCCTATATACACACATACATACATATAAATGCTTTATTAATAGACAGAATACATTTATAAAACACACAAACATGAACATGAATACAATGGTACAATATGTCAAAGATTATGAATCTCCTCCAGCTCCTCCGAAGCCGGACGCGAGCCGAGTATGCAGCATGCGTTTCCCTCTGGATGGCCACGCTGAGACGCTGGAACATGAACGTGGCTGCCCTTGGGTCCCTGGTGGTGTCGATGAGTCTGGAACCCAGCTCTTTAAGGAAACGTGTTGCATTTTTCCCCACGCTCCCAAGGTCTCTGATCCCACTGGGACAAATTTATACTGTTGGCTTATGTCCCTGTACTTGCCGATCTTGTACTCCTCTCTGTGGTCAGCAGTTCCTCCCTGTCGCCCAACACTGTGATGGATGTAGGTGTCAGCCAGTGTCGACACGCAGGTATAATCCCATGCTAAGAGCTTGCCATTCTTCCAAGGATAGATGGTGATCCCGTCGGGGCGGTTTGCTGGGTTGTGGGCGTTGTTGGCTGCTAGTGATCGAGGCTCTCTCTCGGCTGGGCATCCAGCTGTAGCGAGGGTTCTCTTTATGATGTCGTTGACCTCATTGTGTCTTGCATGCCAACCCTTGGTTTTAGAACAGTTAAGACCATGTAGACCATATTGGTCGGCTTGCGCATTGCCGCAAATACACGTATATTCCGTGAGAATGGGGGCAGCAAGGCGCAGAGCCACTGCAATACGAAGGGTCTTAGGGTCCAGGCGTGTTCCCATGGCCGAAATGGGAACTGTTTGGAGGAAGTCCCCAGAGTGATGTGCACTCACGGCTAGGAGACGGGCAGTCTCCTGTCTGATGTTACGGCCCTGAGCATATTGGCAAGTATCTTTTCAACAATGGGGCTGTCCCAGCTTGACTGTTTGTAGGCCAGTTCTTCACTAGGTTTTGGTATATATATATATATATATATATATATATATATATATATATATATACATATATATATATGTATATATATATATATATATATATAATATATATATATATATATATATATATATATATATATATATATATATATATATATATATATATATATATATATATATATATATATATATATCGCAAACAAAGCGATACAAGATCCAAACAACCACCATTGGGAGTAGAATGATAGCTCTAGGCTTTCGTGTTGCAATCAACACATCATCAGGAGCTTGCAAAATTGCAGAAATAGAAAATAGTAAAGGCGGTCATCTGGGAACGTTATTTGCTAGAACTCCTCCTCTTTTCTGCAATTTTGCAAGCTCCTGATGATGTGTTGATTGCAACATGAAAGGCCTAGAGCTATCATTCTACTCCCCCCGTGGTTGTTTTGCATCTTGTATCGCTTGGTTTGCGATATTTGCTTAATATATATATATATATATATATATATATATATATATATATATATATATATATATATATATATATATATATATATATCTCCAATACACCAGGGAGGAAGGAGGGGCAGCTGCCACCTTCAGGGAGTCCCAGAAGTCGAGAAAATATGGAGAATTTGCCCATCATTATATGTTTGTTCCCATAGGCTCAGAGACCCTTGGCTCATGGGGAAAGAGTGCATCTAAGTTCCTCAAGGAGCTGGGCAAAAGACTCAACAGGGTAACTAGGATCCCAGGGCAGCTAGTTTTCTGTTCCAGCGACTCAGCGCTGCTGTTCAGAGGGGTAATGCATGTTGTATTCTGGGCACGCGCCCCAGCTCGGAAGAGCTGGATGAGATTTTCGCATTATAATCAGTGACAAACATGTAACAATATGTACTAGACATGTATCTCTCACCTCGTGTACTGTATATGCCATCTTTATATCAACAATGTATCTCAAATCTTTTGTACCATATTATGTAATAAAATATACCTATTGGTAAAATAATGATGGGTGGTAGGAGAAGTGGAATATTCAAATGGCATCAGGAAGAAATCCAAATATTCTTCCTTGAAGCCTTTTATCCACTTCTCCGAGGCTATGGGTCCCACAATTTGTACCAGAGGTGGACCCCATTATATATATATATATATATATATATATATATATATATATATATATATTATATATATATATATATATATATATATATATATATATATATATATATATATATATATATATATATATATATATATTTTTTTAAATAGGATGGGGTCCACCTCTAGTGCAAATTGTGGGACCCATAGCCTCGGAGAAGTGGATAAAAGGCTTCAAGGAAGAATATTTGGATTTCTTTCTGAAGCCATTTGAATATTCTACTTCTCCTACCACCCCATCCTATATACACACATACATGCATATATGTGTGTGTGTGTGTGTGTGTGTGTACTCACCTAGTTGTGGTTGCAGGGGTCGAGACTCAGCTTCTGGCCCCGCCTTTTCACTGATCTCTACTATGTCCTCTCTCTCCCTGCTCCATAAGCTTTATCATACTTTGTCTTAAAGCTATGTATGGTTCCTGCCTCCAATACCTCACTTGCCAGACTATTCCACTTCCTGACAACTCTGTGACTGAAGAAATACTTCCTAACATAACTTTGACTCATTTGTGACGGGCTGTATTTGGCCGCCTGTCAACATTAAACGGCTGTTTGAGATGGCGGGGCAAAGCAGAGCTTTGTTTCTGTGTCCCATCTCTGGAACATCCTGTCTCTATCAACCTCATCTATTCCTCACAGTATTTTGTATGTCGTTATTATGTCTCCCCTAACCCTCCTGTCCTGCAGTGTCGTCAGGCCGATTTCTCTTAACATTTCTTAGTAGGACATTCCACTTAGCTCTGAAACTAGCCTTGTTGCAAACCTTTGAACTTTCTCTAATTTCTTGACGTGCTTGACCAAGTGTGAGTTCCAAACTGGTGCTGCATACTCCAGTATGGGCCTTACGTACACGGTTTACAGTGTCTTGAACGATTCCTTACTAAGGCATCGGAAGGATATTATCAGGTTTGCCAGTCGCCCATATGCTGCAGCAGTGTTATCTGGTTGATGTGTGCTTCCGGAGACGTGCTCGGTATTATACTCAACCCAAGATCTTTCTCCTTGAGTGAGGTTTGCAGTCTTTGGCCACTTAGCCTATACTCTGTCTGGGGTCTTTTTGCCTTCACCGATCTTCATGAATTTGCATTTGGTTGGGTTAAATTCGAGTAGCCAGTCCATGTCTCTTTGTAGCCCGGTCTGATCCTCATCTGATTTAATTCTCCTCATTAACTTCACATCATCTGCGAACAGGGACACTTCTGAGTCTATCCCTTCCGACATGTCCATCGTGTGTGTGTGTGTGTGTGTGTGTGCCGAATAGGTAATACTTGCGATTTTGGCTTAAATAGCAACGCTATGCAATAATTTCGCAAAAATCATTCTGAACCTAACGAAAAAATATATTTCATTGTGTTTGTTTATTAAATTATTGTAAACTTATCTAAAATCTATTTAATTGGATTAGGATCACTAAAATTTACCTTGTTATAATAAGCCATGGGCCAGGTTCTATCACAGCCTGGTTGATCTGGCACCTGGTGAAGATACTTGAACGTTTTCTCTTGAAGACTTCTACACTTGTTCCAGCCGTGTTTCGGATATCTTCTGGTAATATGCTGAATTATTAATTTTTACATTAACATAACTGAAAAAATATATATCTTTGAACGTTTATGATAAAATTTTTGAAAATACTTAATTTTAAATGAGTTCTTGCTAATTGACCAGTGTTACCTATTCGGCACATTTTTTGTATTAACACATCGGCCGTTTCCCACCAAGGCAGGGTGGCCAGAAAAAGAAAAACTTTCATCATTCACTCCATCTCTGTCTTGCCAGAGGCATGCTTACACTACAGTTATAAAACTGCAACATTAACTTCACATCATCTGCGAACAGGGACACTTCTGAGTCTATCCCTTCCGTCATGTCATTCACATATACCAAGATTAGCACTGGTCCTAGGACTGACCCCTGTGGGACCCCGCTCGTCACAGGCGCCCATTGTGATACCTCGTCACGTACCATGACGCATTGTTGCCTCCATGTCAGGTATTCTCCGATCCACTGCAGTGCCCTTCCTGTTATACACGCCTGATCCTGATGTGTGTGTGTGTGTACTCACCTAGTTGTGGTTGCAGGGGTCTAGTCATAGCTCCTGGCCCTGTGTGTGTGTGAGTGTGTGTGTTGGAGTATGTTCGTCTGTGTGCACATGCGTGTATTTATGTGAATATAATTTTTATATTTGACGGATTTATGAAAACATTGTCCTATATAAATTTAACTCATTAAAGTGAACATTAAGGAATAATGGCATTTAAAATGTTAATTACATTTTGTATGTGAATGTGAATGATGCATGTGGGCTAATAGTCAATAAATATATTGTATTATATGCAAATGCATTTAATTGTCAAAATAAATACAATAAAAATTAATTCCTCTCGAAGCAATGGTTCATGTAATTACCACGAAAATAATATTTGTTATATACCTTTTCATTTCTTTAAATTTAATAGGCACTGTTTTGTGTGATTATATTCTATAACAATTTTAACGATTTTATACGATATTATATATATATATATATATATATATATATATATATATATATATATATATATATATATATATATATATATATATATATATATATATATATATATGTCGTGCCGAATAGGTAAAACTTGCGATTTTGGCTTAAAAAGCAACGATCTTCTTGCCGAACAAGGCAAGCGAAAATTTGTATATGCAATAATTTCGAAAAAATCATTCTGTTTGTGTTTGTTTATTATTAAATTATTGTGAACGTGTCTAAAATATACTATTTAGTTGGATTAGGCTAAATTAAATTGCCAAATGACTTCGAAAAGGCAATAAATGACATGTCCATGCACTCCGCTCCAGGCCCAGACTCATGGAACTCCGTGTTCATCAAAAACTGTTGACTACTACTCTTTGTGTTCTATTTGTTAAGAAATTATAGATCCGTCTACCCACTTTTTCCTGTTATTCGTTTATCACGCATTTTGTGTGCTATTACAAAATGGTCACACTTGTCAAAGGCTTTTACAAAGTCTGTGTATATAACATCTGCATTCTGTTTGTCTTCTAGAGCATCCAGAACCTGGTCGAAGTGGTCCAGTAGTTGGGACAGACAGGAGCGGCCTGCTCTAAACCTATGTTGCCCTGGGTTGTGTAATTGATGGGTATGAAGACGAGTGGCGATCTTGCTTCTTAGAACCCTTTCAAAGATTTTTATGATATGGGATGTTAGCGCAATTGGTCTGTAGTTCTTTGCTATTGCTTTACTGCCGCCTTTGTGGAGTGGGGCTATGTCTGTTGTTTTTAGTAACTGCGGGACGATCCCAGTGTCCATGCTCCCTCTCCATAGGCTGTTAAAAGCATGTGATAGGGGAAATATATCATTAAAAAAGATGGATGTGTCTTTACTAACATTTTTCTTTTTCTTATTTATTTTATGTTAATTTTAGATTACTGTTAAATATATATTTGATTTCTATTGAATTTCTATTAAATTAATATTAGATTATCATTGGCACACGTTTAAATTATAATATTGCTGTTTTATATTACTAATTTATTACCATTTGATTTATGCTAAATTGCTATTAAATTACAGTTCGATTATTATTTTTCTACCTGGAGTCTGGAGGCCTCACGGTGGATCAGGGCCTGATCAACGAGGCTGTTACTGCTGGCTGCATGTAGTCCAACGTACGAATCACAGCCCGGCTGATCTGGCACTGACTTTAGATATCTGTCCAGCTCCCTCTTGAAGGCAACCAGAGGTCTACTGGTAGTGCCCCTTATGGCTGGTGGGAGGCTGTTGAACAGTCTGGGGCCCCGGACACTTATTGTGTTTTCTCTTAGTGTACCAGTGGCGCCCCTACTTTTCACTGGGGGTACGTTGCACCGTCTGCCAAGTCTTTTGCTTTCGTATGGAGTGATTTCTGTGTACAAATTAGGGACCAGTCCCTCCAGAATCTTCCAGGTGTAGATTATGATATATCTCTCTCGCCTGCGCTCCAGTGAATATAAGTCTAGTGCTTCCAGGCGTTCCCAATAGTTAAGGTGTTTGATGGAACTTATACGTGCAGTAAAGGTTCTCTGTACATTCTCTAGATCTGCAATTTCACCTGCCTTGGATGGGGATGTTAATGTACAGCAGTATCCTAGCGTAGAGAGAACAAGTGATTTAAAAAGGATCATCATTGGCTTGGTATCTCTTGTCTTGAATGTTCTCATTATCCATCCTATCAGTTTCCTCGCAGATGTAATAGTGGCATTGTTGTGGTCCTTGAAGGTGAGGTCTTCGGACATTACCACACCCAGGTCCTTCACATTATTTTAAGATTACTATTAAATTAGTGTGTACTTACTATCGGATTACTATCAGACTGCTATTAGCCTTCTATTTCCTTGTTCGTCTCTGACATAATGAAAAATAATAACGAGACACATCACGAGGATGCAGACGAGGGAAAAATATCTCGTATCGTCACCTTCACCACGTAATATACGTGATGCAGACACCGTTAGCGCTCCCCTCGTTCCTATCTCCCTCTTCGGTTGAATACTTTTGCTTCCCACTCCATGAGTCCCCCCACCTTTCTTTCTCATTCCCCCTCTACCCAATAAATCATTTCCCCCTTCTTTCCCTTCCCCACCGCCACCACCAAATTTCATTTCCTGCCCAATCAACGCCCTTCATTCCCTCCCACCAGGAGGGTCCTGATCGGCCCACTAACTTCCACCCAAACACCGAATCCAAAATACTGACCACTAAACATCAACTTCTGCTCCTTCCCTCGCTCTCTCTTTTCGCCCGTGTTGTCTCCTCTTCTCTTAACCTTCTCTCCCATTCTCGTCGTCTCTTCTTCCTCTCACCTTCTCCTCTCATTTTCGTTGTCTCCTCTTCCCCTCACCCTTTCTCCTACCCACGTTATCTCCTCCCTAAAGTACCAAGAGCCCCCATCCTTATTGCCTTTATCTTTCTTTCCCACTAGAGTAGACATCCTCCGCGTCTCTCTCGCCCACAGCACCAGAGCAAGGAGCGGCAAACCCGGATGTAAATAACTGGAACACAGTAACAGAGATGGAGGTCAAACTCTCGTACGCTATTACTGATGAAAACACAAAGCACAGCGAATTATAACAACGAATATCAACAGTGGCAGCAGATATTATATACCTTACAGAAGCGAGATTAATAGAGACCAGTATTTAATACAATGCTCGCTAGTTGATTAGGAAATACCAGTAAAGGCAAAAGGAAGATGTCAGTTAGGAGTCAGTATAGTTATGAGGAAATGAGACGGACAGGAATCAGTGAGGGCAGAGTCCATACATGAGGCTAGGTTAGGTAAGATTTGTTAGGAAACAGGACAAGTGTTTCTTGATGAGGGTCTTAGTCATAGGACGACCTACATCTGGTGCTTTTGGTCGTCTGGCCGAGGCCTTCCACTGGCTTACCAGTCCATCCCATTTAAAAATGATGGTTATGACATTTCATACATTGTGCACCATCACGACCCGAGGAAAGAACCAGTAGTGTTAAATCCAATATATTCATCGAGCGACTTTAACTACAATTAAATAGACTGGAAGAAATGGGAACCACATGAGGCACCACACACAGAGCTAAAATGATGGAGGTTCTTCTGGGGAAACTTAATGTGCTAGTAAGTAAAAAACATGACATGAATGTAGAGAACGAACGAGGAAGACTGAATTTGGTCTTAACCTTTGATACATCAGCTATACAAAAAAGAGGAATATAAACCGCCAGTGGGTCCAATGGACTTTTGAAGTCCTGAGCACTGACTACCTAGAAGAAAACCTGAAGATAAAGTACCCAACAGGAAACTTCCGTGAGGTGGTAATAAAACTTATACTAAAGTAAAGAAGTAGAAGAGACAGAAAAGTACTTGGTCATAAACCCACAGGTTGTGACACAAGAACACTAGAGTATGTAACGTACACATATGAAACACTAGAGTATGGTAACGTTACACACATATGAAACACTAGAGTATGGTAACGTTACACACATAAGAAGCACAAGAGTAGTAACGTTACAGACAAAAACACAAGAAATGGTAATAACAGACAGAAGAAACACAAGAGATGGTAACGTTACAGACAGAATAAACACATGAGTATGGTAACAACAGATATGACAAGACTGTGACAGCAGTTTGAAAACACAAGACTATGGTAACAACACATAAACACAAGACTATTGTAACAACACATAAGAACAAAAGACTAGGTAACAACACAGATAAGAAACACAAGACTATGGTAACGACACACATAAGAAACACAAGAGTAACACTAGAATAGTGACTTGACAAACAAGAATTAATAAACAAAGGCGCAAAATGAATATGGAGGGTAAAGATGAGAGACAAAGAGCCGAGTAAATAAACAGGACACGAAAACGTTACTGACCCCTAAACGACGTTTCGCTCAAGGAAATAGAATTCTACATAATAAGATCTATAATAAACGTCTTTAGTAATGAACGTCATTATAATAAACGTCTTAATAATGAACGTTTTATAATGAACGTCTTTATAAAGAACGTCTTTATAATGAACGTCTTCATAAATCTATAATGAACGTCTTTATAATGAAGTCACGTCTTTATAATAAACGTCCTATATAATGAACGTCTTTATAATAAACGTCTTTATAATAAACGTCTTTATAATAAACGTCTTTTAATAAACTTCTTTAAAAAACGTCTTTATAATAAACTTCTTTAAAATAAACGTCTTTATAATAAACTTTTAAATAATCGTCTTAAATAAATCTATAATAAACGTCTTTTAATAAACTCTTTATAATAAACATCTTTTAATAAACTTCTTTATAATAAACTCTTTATAATAAACTTCTTATAATAAATTCTTTATAATAATCGTCTTTAATAAACTTTTTATAATAAACGTCTTTATAATAAACTTTTTATAATAAACGTCTTTATAATAAACTTTTTATAATAAAGATTTGTGAAGTTTGTGATAAATCTTTGTGTGTGAGGTGAGAAGAATGGTTGTGAAGGTGGAGAAGAATGGTTGTGAAGGTGAGAAGAATGGTTGTGAGGTGAGAAAATGGTTGTGAGGGTGAGAAGAATGGTTGTGAAGGTGAGAAGAATGGTTGTGAAGGTGAGAAGAATGGTTGTGAGGGTGAGAAGAATGGTTGTGAGGGTGAGAAGAATGGTTGTGAGGGTGAGAAGAATGGTTGTGAAGGTGAGAAGAATGGTTGTGAGGGTGAGAAGAATGGTTGTGAAGGTGAGAAGAATGGTTGTGAGGGTGAGAAGAATGGTTGTGAAGGTGAGAAGAATGGTTGTGAGGGTGAAAGAATGGTTGTGAGGTGTGAAGAATGGTTGTGAGGGTAAGAAGAATGGTTGTGAGGGTGAGAAGAATGGTTGTGAAGGTGAGAAGAATGGTTGTGAAGGTGAGAAGAATGGTTGTGAAGGTGAGAAGAATGGTTGTGAGGGTAAGAAGAATGGTTGTGAATGTGAGAAGAATGGTTGTGAAGGTGAGAAGAATGATTGTGAAGGTGAGAAGAATGGTTGTGAGTGAAGAATGGTTGTGAGGTGAAGAATGGTTGTGAGTAGAAGAATGTTGTGAGGTGAGAAGAATGGTTGTAAGGGTGAAAGAATGATTGTGAGGGTGAAAGAATGGTTGTAAGGGTGAGAAGAATGGTTGTGAGGGTGAGAAGAATGGTTGTAAGGGTGAGAAGAATGGTTGTGAGGGTGAGAAGAATGGTTGTGAAGGTGAGAAGAATGGTCGTGAGGGTAAGAAGAATGGTTGTGAAGGTGAGAAGAATGGTTGTGAAGGTGAGAAGAATGGTTGTGAAGGTGAGAAGAATGGTTGTGAAAGTGAGAGGAATGGTTGTGAAGGTGAGAAGAAGGGTTGTGAAAGTGAGAAGAATGGTTCGTGAGGGTGAGAAGAATGGTTGTAAGGGTGAAAAGAATGGTTGTGAGGGTGTGAAGAATGGTTGTGAGGGTGAGAAGAATGGTTGTGAGGGTGAGAAGAATGGTTGTGAAGGTGAGAAGAATGGTTGTGAAGGTGAGAAGAATGGTTGTGAAGGTGAGAAGAATGGTTGTGAAAGTGAGAAGAATAATTGTGAAGGTGAGAAGAATGGTTGTGAAAGTGAGAAGAATGGTTGTGAAGGTGAGAAGAATGATTGTGAAGGTGAGAAGAATGGTTGTAAGGGTAAGAAGAATGGTTGTGAGGGTGTGAAGAATGGTTGTGAGGGTGAGAAGAATGGTTGTAAGGGTGAGAAGAATGGTTGTGAGGGAGAGAAGAATGGTTGTGAGGGTGAGAAGAATGGTTGTAAGGGTGAGAAGAATGGTTGTGAGGGTGAGAAGAATGGTTGTGAGGGTGTGAAGAATGGTTGTGAGGGTGAGAAGAATGGTTGTGAGGGTGAGAAGAATGGTTGTGAGGGTGAGAAGAATGGTTGTGAGGGTGAGAAGAATGGTTGTGAGGGTGAGAAGAATGGTTGTGAGGGTGAGAAGAATGGTTGTGAGGGAGAGAAGAATGGTTGTGAGGGTGAGAAGAATGGTTGTGAGGGTGAGAAGAATGGTTGTGAGTGTGAGAAGAATGGTTGTGAGGGTGAGAAGAAAGAACGTACAGAAAATTAAAAACAAATAAACGCAGAACTACATAACTGATTACAACTACATAATTACGAGAGAGAGAATTAAATAATTCTAAGAAAAAAATATATAATGAAAGAATTGGTGCAAGGGAGAGAATAAAGAAAAATATATAAGAGATCAGGGATGAAATCCAGGGAAGTCAGGGCGGCCCGCCAGAGGTATTAAACAGAACGAACGAGCTCCGGGAGAGAGGAAAACAACCAAACAGGGAATAGGAACCTGGATAAATTAAATTTGGGACATGAGCGAAAGAGAGAGAGAGAGAGAGAGAGAGAGAGAGAGAGAGAGAGAGAGAGAGAGAGAGAGAGAGAGAGAGAGAGAGAGAGAGAGAGAGAGAGAGAGACAGACAGACAGACAGACAGAGTGAGACAGAGACAGGCAGACAGAAACAGAGAGAGAGATGGAGAGAGAGAGATAATGGGCCACATAATGTTGACTCTGAATACCATTAAGCCTGGTGGAAATAATTATTGCGGCTTCCTCTGGCATTCGAGTGTGCTAAAACACGATAGTGTGCAGATAAGGACGTGGCCCGCCTCAAGTGTGTTGCTAACTATCTAGAGTGTGTGTTTGTGAGTCCTAGCACTCTCTAGTGTGTGTGTGTGTGTGTGTTGGTGAGCTAAGCTGTCTACCCCTATTTCTTGCTCTTCCTGTCGTCTCCAATACTTTGGTGAAAGTGGCCGCTCTCTTTCTTACAGTCTTGAAAAGTGCAAAAGATGTGTTCGCTTTGGCGACACTGTCTAGTTTGTGTCTCTGAGCTCTGGCGACTATTTACTGCGTCTATGTGAGCTCTGGCTACTGTCAAGTGTGTCTATGTGACCTCTGGTGACTGTCTAGTGTGCCTTTGTAATCTCTGGTGACTAGCAAGTGTGTCTTTGTGAGCTATGACTACTGTCAAGTGTTTCTATGTGAGCTCTGGCGACTGTAGATCCAGTGTGCATTGATGAATGCTGGGTGCTACTCAGACTTGTGTTGGTGATAATTTTGGAACACCTAGCGAGACTGTACTGGGCTGGGTTTTTAACCTTTGTCTTGTGTATGTATGTATGTGTGTGTGTGTGTATGTGTGTGTGTGTACTCACCTAATTGTACTCACCTAATTGTGGTTGCAGGGGTCGAGACTCAGCTCCTGGCCCCGCCTCTTCGCTGTCCGCTACTGGGTGTGTGTGTGTGTGTGTGTGTGTGTGTACTCACCAAGTTGTACTCACCTAGTTGTGGTTGCAGGGGTTGAATCATAGCTCCTGGCCCCGCCTCTTCACTGGCCGCTACTGGGTCACGCTCCCTGCTCCATGAGCTTTATCATACCTCTCCTTAAAGCTATGTATGGAACCTGCCTCCATTACATCGCTTCCCAAGCTATTCCACTTCCCGACCACTCTATGACTGAAGAAATGCTTCCTAACATCCCTGTGATTCATTTGAGTCTTCAACTTCCAACTGTGTCCCCTTGTTGCTGTGTCCCATCTCTGGAACATTCTGTCTCTGTCCACCTTGTCTATTCCTCTCAGTATCTTATATGTCGTTATCATGTCCCCCCTATCTCTTCTGTCCTCCAGTGTCGTCAGGTCGATTTCCCTTAACCTCTCCTCGTAGGACATATCCCTTAGCTCCGGCACTAGTCTTGTTGCAAACTTTTGCACTTTCTCTAGCTTCTTTACGTGCTTGGCTAGATGTGGGTTCCAAACTGGTGCTGCATACTCCAGTATGGGCCTAACGTATACAGTGTACAGAGTCCTGAACGATTCTTTATTAAGATGTCGGAATGCTGTTCTTAGGTTTGCTAGGCGCCCATATGCTGCAGCAGTTATTTGGTTGATGTGCGCCTCAGGAGACGTGCCTGGTGTTATACTCACCCCAAGATCTTTTTCCTTGATTGAGGTTTGCAGTCTCTGGCCCCCTAGACTGTACTC
The DNA here is from genome assembly GCA_009830355.1 of Cherax destructor. Lineage (NCBI taxonomy): Eukaryota > Metazoa > Arthropoda > Malacostraca > Decapoda > Parastacidae > Cherax > Cherax destructor. The sequence goes on along the minus strand of WNWK01010202.1, from coordinate 6,476 downwards.
CGTCTGCGGTCTTCTTTGCCCTTCCCCAATCTTCAGGACTTTGCACTTGGTGGGGTTGAACTCCAGGAGCCAATTGCTGGACCAGGCTTGCAGCCTGTCCAGATCCCTTTGTAGTTCTGCCTGGTCCTCGTCCGATTGAATTCTTCTCATCAACTTCACATCATCTGCAAACAGGGACACTTCGGAGTCTATTCCTTCCGTCATTTTTTTTATTTTTATTAACACATTGGCCGATTCCCACCAAGGCAGGGTGGCCCGAAAAAGAAAAACTTTCATCATCATTCACTCCATCACTGTCTTGCCAGAAGGGTGCTTTACACTACAGTTATAAAACTGCAACATTAACACCCTCCTTCAGAGTGCCGGCACTGTACTTCCCATCTCCAGAACTCAAGTCCGGCCTGCCGGTTTCCTGAATCCCTTCATAAATGTTACTTTGCTCACACTCCAACAGCACGTCAAGTATTAAAACCATATGCCTCCATTCACTCCTATCAAATACGCTCAACATGCTTGCTGGAAGTCCAAGCCCCTCGCACAAAACTTCCTTTACCCCTCCCTCCAACCTTTCCTAGGCCGACCCCTACCCCGCCTTCCCTCCACTACAGATTTATACACTCTCGAAGTCACTCTGTCTCGTTCCATTCTCTCTACATGTCCAAACCACCTCAAAAACCCCCTCCTCAGCTCTCTGGACAATCGTTTTGGTAATCCCGCACCTCCCCCTAATTTCCAAACTCCGAATTCTCTGCATTATATTCACACCACACATTGACCTCAGACATGACATCTCCACTGCCTCCAGCCTTCTCCTCGTTGCAACATTCATCACCCATGCTTCACACCCATATAAGAGCGTTGGTATAACTATACTCTCATACATTCCCCTCTTTACTTCCATGGACAAGGTTCTTTGTCTCCACAGACTCCGAAGTGCTCCACTCACCCTTTTCCCCTCATCAATTCTATGATTCACCTCATCCTTCATAGACCCATCCGCCGACATGTCCACTCCCAAATATCTGAATACATTCACCTCCTCCATACTCTCTCCCTCCAATCTGATATCCAATCTTTTGTCACCTATTCTTTTGTTATCCTCATCACCTTACTCTTTCCTATATTCACTTCCTTCCGTCATGTCGTTCACAAATACCAGAAACAGCACCGGTCCTAGGACTGACCCCTGTGGAACCCCACTCGTCACCGGCGCCCACTCTGACACCTCGCCACGTACCATGACTCGCTGCTGTCTTCCTGACAGGTATTCCCTGATCCATTGTAGTGCCTTCCCTGTGTGTACTCACCTAATTGTACTCACCTAATTGTGGTTGCAGGGGTCGAGACTCAGCTCCTGGCCCCGCCTCTTCGCTGTCCGCTACTGGGTCTCTGCTCTCCCTGCTCCATGAGCTTTATCATACCTTGTGTGTGTGTGTGTGTCTGTCTGCCTGTCTGTCTGTTTAACATGAAACGTTGCCAACAGGAGTCAAATGTCATAAAACAGGTGAAAGTTACAACTTCTGTGCTGCTGTCTTGAATTTGTTCTCCTGTTTTGAAAAGTGATATTTTTTTAAATACGACAGTTTCATCAGTAACACTGATTTTTAACTTATTAAAGAAACTCTTTATTGTCTTAGTATACAAATATCTGTTCTAATTTCACTTTTAAGCATCTGTTATTATTTCTTAAATTCATAATGTATACACATTTTTATTTAAACATTTTTTGATGAGAGGCCGGGTAACCTGGGATGTTTGAAGTCTCAGACTCAGAATTCGCTCTGTCTCTGTCTGTCTGTCTGTCTGTCTGTCTGTCTCTCTCTCTCTCTCTCTCTCTCTCTCTCTCTCTCGATGTCTCTCACTAACTCACTTTTATGCTCTCTCCCTTTCCCTCTTATGTATGTGTATGTGTGTATGTGTATGTGTGTGTGTTTATATATGGGTGTGTGTGTGTGTATGTTCGTGTTTGTATGTGTGTGTGTGTTTGTTTGTTTGTTTGTGATAGAACTTGTTTCCGCGTGACTCTCAGCATCCCACGCCGCTAATCTGCCGCGGTCAGCACCAACCTTTCTTCCTAGAGCTTCCAGCTGGAGATTATACTTTATCTTCACGAGCTCAACAATCTGATTTATCTCCCACTCGCCTTCCACCACTTCACTGTAATCAGTTTTCTCTCGAGTTTATTTACGGAAGCTGAAGTTCTTTACGCGATAACTTCCTTTGTAAATTTAGTCTTAGTTACTGCGTATCTTACAAGTCGCTATTATATTATCTTAAAATGGCTGCAGCGTCTTGAGTTTGGGGGGCGCTTCAAGGAGTATTTTTCAGGGATGCTGTTGACGCGTTAGCCTTGCCGACACTACCAATGCTTTTTTCTGTCATGTCAGAGATCATAGTCACACTATTAACTGGACATCTTCCAAAGCTGTCTACCCTTCTACTATGCTTTCACAAACGCCTTCTTGTTGAAGCATTCCTTACACACAGAATTCCTAATATGAATCTTAGTCGTGGCTTTGTCTCTGTAGATGCCTTCCTCTTTCATTACGCTGTCAAATGTTCTGAACTTCTGAACACTCATAACTTGACCTGATTTTTATCTTCTCTCCTTACCTCTTCCCATTTCCTATACTATTTTTATTGCCTTTCATGTCTTCTGCATAGGTGGATTCTATTCTATAGGGATTTGTCCCTCGGAAATTTTGTTTTTCTCCGTGAGCCATTAGCTTTGCTGTAGTACTTCTATGTTATCTTGTTCTTATAGACTACCTCTATTGTTATTATTACTACTATTACTATTATTTCTTCGCTAACACTCCACTCTCTGCCACTTTTTCACTACAACTACTACTCATTAATTTCTCATCTACCACTGCTGCGCTATTTCTATTACTACTAGTACTATGACTACTATCACTACTACTACCACTACTAGTATTATTGCAATACTACTACTACTCCCTCCTGTTCTACCACTCTCGTCCACCGCCTGCATCTCGTACATATTCTGGCATCCTTCCCTTCACTGTGTGACAAGTTCATAGACCAAGTCGAACCAAAACGTCGTCATAAGTTTCAGTCTCCTACGTGCAGGTAATTTTCGTTTATTGTATAGTCACTTACGTGAACGTTAAATTAATTTAGAAATCCTAATCTTCACAGGACGAGGATCAACCCTGATTTTCAATTCCTTTCAGTCTTTAGGCAAATGGTTGCTGGAAACAATCAAGAAAGCGCACACACACACACATGTATATATATATATATATATATATATATATATATATATATATATATATATATATATATATATATATATATATAAATGCAAACAATCGCAGACAAGTGAGCTTAACAACGCAAGACAAGCCACTGGGGGTCGTAATCTTTAGATTCAAGTACTTTCACACTTCTCAGTCCGTCATCAGGAGCTGTGCAATGTTGCAGAGGTAGCAACGGGAGAAATGAAGGGAAGTTTTCTCAGAGTATGGCAGTCCCGAATAAAACGTTGTTATGAAACATTTTGTCATTCTCAATGCCGGAAGGGCCAGGAGTTAAGACTCGACCCCTACAAGCTAAACTCAGTAGGTACAGCCAAACCTAAACATTTATACTTCATTCTCTCACAAATACAAAAGGTACGACTAAAGAAAATGAAGAAAATGGGGGAACACCTTTGGAACAATGGATTCATAAAATACAATTAGCACGAGTTTAGAGAGGAAAAAAAATGTTTTATCTTGCAAACCTATTGGAGTTTTGCGACAGTGACAGAGATAAAGAGGGAATACGTATTCGTGTGAGAAGGCATTTGATGCTATTGAACACTAACTATTGATCCACAAACTAGAATAGCAGGCAGGGATAACCGGATGGGGACTACAATCAATCGCAAAACTCCTAACGGAAAAAGGACAAAAATGTGATGACTTACAGGAGGAATCAGGATAGGCAGAGGTGACAACGGGGTCCCTGAAGGGTAAGTGCCGGGACTAATTTTGTTTGTCGTACACATTACACGTTAATGACATAGAAGAAAAGAGCTTCTTCGTGACATATGTCAGACCTATCACAAAAAAAAAATGCACCATCTCTCTGACAAATCGTATAATTTTTTTTTTTGAGAAGTGTCCAGAGATCTGCATCAAGAATGATTCCAGAGATTAGAGGACACTGACGGAGGTAAGCATAGAAGAAAGAAGAAGAGGAGACACGATAAAGACGCATAAGTAAGTCACAGGATCTGATATGAGAGACAACAAAAATTTGTTTGAAGAACGTGAATCGGGAGCAAGATTATGAGGCAAATAAGTTAAAGGATGTTAGAAATTACTTTTTCAGCCTCTTGAGAAGGTTGTGGAAGATAACACCATACACAATTTTAAGGATAATTACAAAATATCGTTGTGAAACCACCTATGTGAAGGTAAGAAATACCTGCAACCAAACATGCTCACAAACATGCATTTTTACAATATTTTACAAAGAAACATACACACACACACACATGCTTATTTACACAGACAAACGTGCATACATACACAAACAGAGAGCACACGTCTCTAGTACAATTAAATGCTGGAAGCAGAGGTGAGTGGTGATCAGCCAGCAACCGAGGCTTCCCGAAGCATTAGTCAGGAACACAGTCACCCTTCCCTGCCAGTTAACCAGTTTACCATGCTAACTGGACTAATAATTTCAGGATACAGCATTAGGGAAGCTGACAATCGGGCATTTTTCCCTAAGGAGAGTACATATCCAGTGGCACCTACGGTGGAGCGCAAGTGTATACCCTGGGGTAACTACCCTAAGCTAAGATTTTCACTCTCATTGCTGCGTCTCTGCAGGGATGTCCTGCACAATTGAATTATACTGTGTGAAATATCGCAATCTATATGCAAAACAAATGCTAAGCAGCTTCTTGCCTGGAGGACGGAGCGCCAGCCTGTCGGGAACCCTTGTGTGCGTGTGTGTGTGCGTGTGTGTGTGCGTGTGTGTGTGTGTGTGTGCGTGTGTTTGTGCGTGTGTGTGTGCGTGTGTGTGTGTGTGTGTGTGTGTGTGTGTTTGTGTTTGTGTTTGCGTGTGTGTGTGTGTGTACTCACCTAATTGTACTCACCTAATTGTGGTTGCAGGGGTCGAGACTCAGCTCCTGGCCCCGCCTCTTCTCTGTCTGCTACTGGGTCTCTGCTCTCCCTGCTCCATGAGCTTTATCATACCTTGTCTTGAAACTATGTATGGTTCCTGCCTCCACTATATCTTTCTCTAGTCCATTCCACTTCCTGACTACTCTGTGGCTGAAGAAATGTTTCCTGACATCCCTTTGACTCATCTGAGTCTTCAGCTTCCAGTTGTGTCCCCTTGTTTCTGTGTTCCCTCTCTGAAACAACCTGTCACTATCTACCTTGTCAATTCCCCGCAGTATTTTGTATGTCGTTATCATGTCTCCTCTGACCCTTCTTTCCTCCAGTGTTGTTAATCCTATTTCCCTCAACCTTTCTTCATAAGACAGACCCCTGAGTTGTGGAACTAACCTTGTCGCAAACCTTTGCACTTTCTCTAGTTTCCTTACGTGCTTGACCAGGTGTGGGTTCCAGACTGGTGCTGCATATTCTAGTATGGGCCTGACGTACACGGTATACAGTGTCCTGAACGATTCCTTGTTAAGGTAACGGAACGCTAATCTAAGGTTTGCCAGACGCCCATATGCTGCCGCAGTTATCTGGTTGATGTGTGCCTCCGGAGACGTGCTAGGCGTTATACTCACTTCAAGGTCTTTCTCCTTTGCCGAGGTTTGTAGCCTTTGTCCGCCTAGCTTGTACTCTGTCAGCGGTCTTCTTTGCCCTTCTCCGATCCTCATGACTTTGCATTTGGAGGGATTGAATTCGAGAAGCCAACTGCTAGACCATATGTCGAGCTTGTCCAGGTCTGTTTGCAGCCCTGCCTGGTCCTCTTCCGATGTGATTCTCCTCATTATTTTCACATCATCTGCGAATAGAGACACTTCTGAGTCTATCCCATCCGTCATGTCATTTACATATACCAGGAATAACACTGGTCCTAGGACTGACCCCTGCGGTACACCACTCGTCACAGGCGCCCACTGTGATACCTCACCACGCACCATGACCCGTTGTTGCCTCCCTTTGAGGTATTCCCTGATCCATTCCAGTGCCCTTCCTGTTATACCTGCTTGTTCTTCCAACTTCTTTACTAATCTCATGTGAGGAACTGTGTCGAAGGCCTTCCTGCAGTCCAGGAAAATGCAATCAACCCACCCTTCTCTCTCCTGCCTTACCTCTGTTACTTTATCATAGAACTCTAGGAGGTTTGTTACACAGGATTTGCCTTCCCGGAATCCATGCTGTCTGGTGTTTATTATCCTGTTCCGTTCAAGGTGTTCCACCATTCTTTTCCTGATGATTTTCTCCAGGACTTTGCACACTATACATGTAAGTGACACCGGTCTATAGTTTAGT
>WNWK01010201.1:0-71644 GCA_009830355.1 Cherax destructor | reverse complement strand
TTTCTGTGACCTCTTGGAACATCTTGTCTATGTCCACCTTATCTATTCCTCGCAGTATTTTATATGTCGTTATCATGTCTCCCTAACCCTCCTGTCCTCTACTGTCGTCAGGCCGATTTCCCTTAACCTTTCTTCGTAGCACAATCCCCTTAGCTCTGGGACTAGTTTTGTTGCAAACCTTCGCACTTTCTCTAATTTCTTGACGTGCTTGACCAGGTGTGGGTTCCAAACTGGTGTTGCATATTCTAGTATGGGCCTGACGTGTATGGTGTACAGAGTCTTGAATGATTCCTTAGTGAGGTATTGGAACGCTATTCTTAGGTTTGCCAGCCGCCCGTATGCTGCAGCAGTTATCTGATTGATGTGTGCCTCAGGAGATGTGCTCGGTATTATACTCACCCCAAGATCTTTTTCCTTGAGTGAGGTTTGCAGTCTTTGGCCACCTAGACTATACTCTGTCTGCGGTCTTCTTTGCCCTTCCCTATCTTCATGACTTTACATTTGGCAGGGTTAAATTCAAGGAGCCCAGTTACTGGACCAGGCTTGTAGCCTGTCCAGGTCTCTTTGTAGTCCTGCCTGATCCTCGACTGATTAAATTCTTCTCATTAACTTCACATCATCTGCAAACAAGGACACTTCTGAGTCTATCCCTTCCGTTATGTCATTCACATATACCAAAAGTACAGGTCCTAGGACTGACCCTTGTGGAACCCCACTCGTCACAGGTGCCCACTCTGACACCTCGTCACGACATGACTCGTTGTTGCCTCCTGTCAGATATTCTCTGAACCATTGCAGTGCCTTTCCTGTTACATGTGCCTGATCCTCTAGCTTTTGCATTAACCTCTTGTGAGGAACTGTGTCGAACGCCTTTTTGCAGTCCAAGAAAATGCAGTCTATCCACCCCTCTCTCTCGTGTCTTACTTCTGTTACCTTGTCATAAAACTCCAGTAGGTTTGTGACACAGGATTTTCCTTCCCTGAAACCGTGCTGGTTGTCGTTTATAAGCTTGTGTCTTTCTAGGTGCTCCACCACTCTCCTCCTGATGATCTTCTCCATGACTTTGCATACTATACACGTCAGTGACACAGGTGTGTAGTTTAATGCCTCGTGTCTGTCTCCTTTCTTAAAAATTGGGACTACATTTGCCATCTTCCACGCCTCAGGTAGTGCCCAGTTTCAATAGATGTGTTGAAGATTTGTGTTAGTGGCACACACAACATCTCTGCTCCCCTCTAAGGACCCACGGAGAAATGTTGTCAGGTCCCACCGCTTTTGAGGTATCGAGTTCACATAGCAGCTTCTTCACCTCCTCCTCGGTTGTGTGTATTTCATCCAGCACTTGTTGGTATACCTCCCTATTCTTAATTCCTGGAGTCCTTCCTGTCTCCTCTGTAAATACTTTTGTTGAGCTCCTCACATACCTCTTGGTCGTTTCTTGTGAATGTGAGTGTGTATGTGTGTATGTGTGTACTCACCTAATTGTACTCACCTAATTGTGGTTGCAGGGGTCGAGACTCAGCTCCTGGCCACGCCTCTTCGCTGTCTGCTACTGAGTCTCTGCTCTCTCTGCTCCATGAGCTTTATCATACCTTGTCTTAAAACTATGTATGGTTCCCGCCTCCAATATATCTTTCTCTAGACTATTCCACTTCCTGACTACTCTGTGGCTGAAGAAATGCTTCCTAACATCCCTTTGACTCATCTGAGTCTTCAGCTTCCAGTTGTGTCCCCTTGTTTCTGTGTTCCCTCTCTGAAACATCCTGTCACTATCTACCTTGTCAATTCCCCGCAGTATTTTGTATGTCGTTATCATGTCTCCTCTGACCCTTCTTTCCTCCAGTGTTGTTAGTCCTATTTCCCTCAATCTTTCTTCATAAGGCAGACCCCTGAGTTGTGGAACTAACCTTGTCGCAAACCTTTGCACTTTCTCTAGTTTCTTTACGTGCTTGACCAGGTGTGGGTTCCAGACTGGTGCTGCATATTCTAGTATGGGCCTGACGTACACGGTATACAGTGTCTTGAACGATTCCTTGTTAAGGTAACGGAACGCTAATCTTAGGTTTGCCAGTCGCCCATATGCTGCCGCAGTTATCTGGTTGATGTGTGCCTCCGGAGACGTGCTTGGCGTTATACTCACTCCAAGGTCTTTCTCCTTTGCCGAGGATTGTAGCCTTTGTCCGTCTAGCTTGTACTCTGACAGTGGTCTTCTTTGCCCTTCTCCGATCCTCATGACTTTGCATTTGGAGGATTGAATTCAGAAGCCAACTGCTAGACCAGATGTCGAGTTGTCCAGGTCTGTTTGCAGCCCTGCCTGGTCCTCTTCCGATGTGATTCTCCTCATTATTTTACATCATCCGCGAATAGAGTGTGTATGTGTGTGTGTGTGCGTGTGTGTGTGTGTGTGAGTGTGTGTGAGTGTGTATGTGTGTATGTGTGTGTGTGTGTGTGTGTATGTGTGTACTCACCTAGTACTAACCTAGTTGTGGTTGCATGGGTCGAGTCACAGCTCCTGTGTGTGTGTGTATGTGTGTGTGTGTGTGTGTGTGTGTGTGTGTGTGTGTGTGTGTGTGTTCCAGGAAGCCTTTCAGGACTCAAAACACGAAACTAAATTTTCTTCTCAATAAAGCATTTTTTGTTCACTACCAGAGAGAGAGAGAGAGAGAGAGAGAGAGAGAGAGAGAGAGAGAGAGAGAGAGAGAGACGAATGAACGGATGGATGAGTAGCGAGGGATGGGGAAAAAAGATAGACGGTGTGGATAAGAGATGGGTAGTGGATAGATGGGTGGATGGGTCAAATGTGTGTTAAATAAAAGTAATGATTACCAGTGAAAATTGAGTAATTGATGGGTGAGTGACGTGATGAGTTTATGGGTGAGTGGATGAGTTAATGGGTGAGTGGATGAGTTTATGGGTGAGTGGATTAGTTTATGGGTGAGTTGATGAGTTTGTGGGTGAGTGGATGAGTTTATGGGTGAGTGGATGAGTTTATGGGTGAGTGGATGAGTTTATGGGTGAGTGGATGAGTTTGTGGGTGAGTGGATGAGTTTATGGGTGAGTGGATGAGTTTATATGTGAGTGGATGAGTTAATGGGTGAGTGGATGAGTTAATGGGTGAGTGGATGAGTTTATGGGTGAGTGGATGAGTTTATGGGTGAGTTGATGAGTTTGTGGGTGAGTGGATGAGTTTATGGGTGAGTGGATGAGTTTATGGGTGAATGAATGAGTTTATGGGTGAGTGGATGAGTTTATGGGTGAGTGGATGAGTTTATGGGTGAATGAATGAGTTTATGAGTGAGTGGATGAGTTTATGGTGAGTGGATGAGTTTATGGGTGAGTGGATGAGTTTGTGGGTGAGTGGATGAGTTTATGGGTGAGTGGATGAGTTTATGGGTGAATGAATGAGTTTATGGGTGAGTGGATGAGTTTATGGGTGAGTGGATGAGTTTATGGGTGAATGAATGAGTTTATGGGTGAGTGGATGAGTTTATGGGTGAGTGGATGAGTTTATGGGTGAGTGGATGAGTTTATGGGTGAGTGGATGAGTTTATGGGTGAGTGGATGAGTTTATGGGTGAGTGGATGAGTTTATGGGTGAGTGGATGAGTTTATGGGTGAGTGGATGAGTTTATAGGTGAGTGGATGAGTTTATGGGTGAGTGGATGAGTTTATGGGTGAGTGGATGAGTTAATGAGTGAGTGGATGAGTTAATGGGTGAGTGGATGAGTTAATGGGTGAGTGGATGAGTTTATGGGTGAGTGGATGAGTTTATGGGTGAGTGGATGAGTTTATGGGTGAATGGATGAGTTTATGGGTGAGTGGATGAGTTTGTGGGTGAGTGGATGAGTTTATGGGTGAGTGGATGAGTTTATGGGTGAGTGGATGAGTTTATGGGTGAGTGGATGAGTTTATGGGTGAGTGGATGAGTTTATGGGTGAGTGGATGATCTCTAGATTAATAAATAAGGGAGATCATATATGATATGAATAAACGCTTATAAGAGCAGACTACAAGTCTTGGCTACAACTTTGTTAAGAAAAGTGGACAGTTTCCTGAAAGAACGTATGCCAGGATGGATACCTAGAGGGAGATATACCCAGCAAGGATACATAGAGGGAGAAACACCCACGATGGATACCTAGAAGGAAGAATATCAAGATGGTTTGAGGTGGACAGCAGAGAACGAGGTGCACGAACAGGAAAATACCGTCACTGGCACCAAATAAACTCAATGGGCCTTTGTGACGGTCTCTGAAAAGCATTCCAGTTTTCTTCTCTTTCATGCCTTATATATATATATATATATATATATATATATATATATATATATATATATATATATATATATATATATATATATATATATATATATATATATATTGGTATTGGATCAGTGTGTGTAGAGCACTGCGTACCTTGTTCCAACGTTCGTAGATTGAAAGATCATAAGACTACGATTGTAAAGAATCCAATAAAGGGGACAAAATATGAACTTAGAGGGAGACAGTACTGCTAGTTTTAGGACGGTCTTGTTTTAAGGATTTAAAGTTGAGAGTTGATGGAGTCAGCGTCGGTGAAACATATCGGTCACTGGGAATATATTTCATAGATAGACTCTGCATTGAAAGAAGTAGACTGCAGCAGCGACGGGGGAGTGGAGGTTGAGATTGGCAGGGAGTTGAAAGAGGTGGGGAAATAGAGAGGATGTTCCTGTGATAAACTGGCCCATCCATCAATTCCTCTTGGACGCTCAGTGTGAGTCAGCACTGCTGGCAGTGTGGGTCAGTACTGCTGGCAGTGTGGGTCAGCACTGCTGGCAGTGTGGGTCAGCACTGCTGGCAGTGTGGGTCAGCACTGCTGGCAGTGTGGGTCAGCACTGCTGGCAGTGTGGGTCAGCACTGCTCGCAGTGTGGGTCAGCACTGCTCGCAGTGTGGGTCAGCACTGCTGGCAGTGTGGGTCAGCACTGCTGGCAGTGTGGGTCAGCACTGCTGGCAGTGTGGGTCAGCACTGCTGGCAGTGTGGGTCAGCACTGCTGGCAGGGTGGGTCAGCACTGCTGGCAGTGTGGGTCAGCACTGCTGGCAGTGTGGGTCAGCACTGCTGGCAGTGTGGGTCAGCACTGCTGGCAGTGTGGGTCAGCACTGCTGGCAGTGTGGGTCAGCACTGCTCGCAGTGTGGGTCAGCACTGCTCGCAGTGTGGGTCAGCACTGCTCGCAGTGTGGGTCAGCACTGCTCGCAGTGTGGGTCAGGGTGACTCTGGTGTGACTGTGAGGTGACTCACAGTGATGAGTCTGGTGTGACTGACTGTAAAGTGGTGAGTCTGGTGTGACAGTGAAGTGACTCACAGTGGTAAGTCTGATGTGACCATGATGCGACTCACAGTGATGAGTCTGGTGTGACCATGATGCGACTCACAGTGATGAGTCTGGTGTGACCATGATGCGACTCACAGTGATGAGTCTGGTGTGACCATGATGCGACTCACAGTGATGAGTCTGGTGTGACCATGAGGTGACTCATGGTGACTCGAGTAACCAATACCAATTTTGAGTCTAATTATTGTATACCGTGAATGAGTAATTGGTGGAGGCTCTATTGTTGCTTGCCAGTGGTGGAGGCTCTGTTGTCGCTTGCTAGTGGTGGAGGCTCTATTGTCGCTTGCCAGTGGTGGAGGCTCTATTGTCGCTTGCCAGTGGTGGAGGCTCTATTGTCGCTTGCCAGTGGTGGAGGCTCTATTGTCGCTTGCCAGTGGTGGAGGCTCTATTGTCGATTGGCAGTGGTGGAGGCTCTATTGTCGCTTGCCAGTGGTGGAGGCTCTATTGTCGCTTGCCAGTGGTGGAGGCTCTATTGTCGCTTGCCAGTGGTGGAGGCTCTATTGTCGCTTGCCAGTGGTGGAGGCTCTATTGTCGCTTGCCAGTGGTGGAGGCTCTATTGTCGCTTGCCAGTGGTGGAGGCTCTATTGTCGCTTGCCAGTGGTGGAGGCTCTATTGTCGCTTGCCAGTGGTGGAGGCTCTATTGTCGCTTGCCAGTGGTGGAGGCTCTATTGTCGCTTGCCAGTGGTGGAGGCTCTATTGTCGCTTGCCAGTGGTGGAGGCTCTATTGTCGCTTGCCAGTGGTGGAGGCTCTATTGTCGCTTGCCAGTGGTGGAGGCTCTATTGTCGCTTGCCAGTGGTGGAGGCTCTATTGTCGCTTGCCAGTGGTGGAGGCTCTATTGTCGCTTGCCAGTGGTGGAGGCTCTATTGTCGCTTGCCAGTGGTGGAGGCTCTATTGTCGCTTGCCAGTGGTGGAGGCTCTATTGTCGCTTGCCAGTGGTGGAGGCTCTATTGTCGCTTGCCAGTGGTGGAGGCTCTATTGTCGCTTGCCAGTGGTGGAGGCTCTATTGTCGCTTGCCAGTGGTGGAGGCTCTATTGTCGCTTGCCAGTGGTGGAGGCTCTATTGTCGCTTGCCAGTGGTGGAGGCTCTATTGTCGCTTGCCAGTGGTGGAGGCTCTATTGTCGCTTGCCAGTGGTGGAGGCTCTATTGTCGCTTGCCAGTGGTGGAGGCTCTATTGTCGCTTGCCAGTGGTGGAGGCTCTATTGTCGCTTGCCAGTGGTGGAGGCTCTATTGTCGCTTGCCAGTGGTGGAGGCTCTATTGTCGCTTGCCAGTGGTGGAGGCTCTATTGTCGCTTGCCAGTGGTGGAGGCTCTATTGTCGCTTGCCAGTGGTGGAGGCTCTATTGTCGCTTGCCAGTGGGAACATTACCCAAGTAAGAGAAATTTGGATATCTTATTTACTGCATCTAAGACACTCGCCAGTCGCGAAAGTCGACCGTGAACTGTGTCATCTGGTACGTGAACTGTGTCATCTGGTACGTGAACTGTGTCATCTGGTACGTGAACTGTGTCATCTGGTACGTGAACTGTGTCATCTGGTACGTGAACTGTGTCATCTGGTACGTGAACTGTGTCATCTGGTACGTGAACTGTGTCATCTGGTACGTGAACTGTGTCATCTGGTACGTGAACTGTGTCATCTGGTACGTGAACTGTGTCATCTGGTACGTAGAATTACTCAATCACAAAAGGACACCTGGAAGTGTGAAATGAACGGAAGTCTTGTGAATGTTATAGAATTCGATTTATTAAGCCGAGGGGGCGCTGACACCTTCCAGATAGATGTAACCTTTCGTAATATATATTTCGTATATATATATATATATATATATTTCTCTCTATAGAGAAGTACCATTAGCACAAATAAGGGAGAAAAATCCTCTACATGAAATGTAGCCCAACTCCCATGAGGAAGAACTCATTGTGTTGGTAGCGATTAAGATAAAGAGAGAGTGCTAGGAACACACCCCTGTGGGACCCCTGAGAGAGAGAGAGAACTTCGGCGGGAAGAGTGTCGTATGTGACAACACTGTGTCGTATGTGACAACACTGTGTCGTATGTGACAACACTGTGTCGTATGTGACAACATTGTGTCGTATGTGACAACACTGTGTCGTATGTGACAACACTGTGTCGTATGTGACAACACTGTGTCATATGTGACAACACTGTGTCGTATGTGACAACACTGTGTCGTATGTGACAACACTGTGTCGTATGTGACAACACTGTGTCGTATGTGACAACACTGTGTCGTATGTGACAACACTGTGTCGTATGTGACAACACTGTGTCGTATGTGACAACACTGTGTCGTATGTGACAACACTGTGTCGTATGTGACAACACTGTGTCGTATGTGACAACACTGTGTCGTATGTGACAACACTGTGTCGTATGTGACAACACTGTGTCGTATGTGACAACACTGTGTCGTATGTGACAACACTGTGTCGTATGTGACAACACTGTGTGAGGTTCAACAAAATGGTAAACAAACCAACAAGATTGTCAGAGACAGTCCAGCAGTTACCTCAACCCTGCCGTTGAGACCAGGAGATTGAGCTCATCCCTTCCATTGAGCGCTAAAATAGAGGTCAACTCTACCGCTGAGCCCTGGAGATGGTACTCAACCCTAGTGTTAACCCCAGGAGAGGTGGTTTTGCATATTTCGACGATTCAGAAACGTCAAAATATGCAATAACCGCAGCTCAATTACGTTACTATAGTTAGGTGACCATGGGCAGCGGTGCCACCCGCCACAGTCTACCAACACCCAGGTACCTATTTACTACTAATTAAACAGAGGCAGCTGGTGCAAGGATCATGCCTTGCCGGGAATCGAACCCAGGGAATGACGATTGAACAGAACATTCTAACAACTGAGTTAGAAGATACTGAATAGCTTCTCAGTCGAACCTGGATTCTGAGGTGAAGGATGAGTTGATGAGTTGATCTTATCTCGTGTGTGTTAGTAAATAAAAGTCAACCTCAACAAATATACACTTTTTTAGATTGAGAATGGAGATGATTAATATAGAAAGTTTGTATATAGAGAAGTAGATTTTGAGGTCATAAAAATTATCTGTTTGGAATTGTATCTGCGATTTGTTGACACAGCGAAAACAGCCCGACGAGAAGCAGCTGTTTGTCTGTGTGAACTTGTTTGTTTGCCTGTCTGTGTGTGACTGTGTTTTAGTGAGTGCTGGGTTTATCTTGGCTCAGTGAGAATCTTACTTGAGGACCAGCACCATCTCAGTGATTATGAAAGAGGGAAATTGAAATATAGGCCTCATTCTCTCTCTCTCTCTCTCTCTCTCTCTCTCTCTCTCTCTCTCTCTCTCTCTCCTCTCTCTCTCTCTCTCCTCCTCCTCCTTGACTAATGAGTTAAGCTAAAAATGGGAAAGACTTTCAGGAAATACTCGTGTAGTGAGAGGATAATTACAAAGAATTGTGGGAGCCATCATAACAACGTAGCAGATACTTAGAGGACATGATACGTCAGGCTGTAAGATACGTAAGATCCAGGGAGAAAGGGACACAGTTGGGCCAGAGGAATGTTAGGAAGTACTTCTTCAGCCTCAGGATGGTAAGGCAATGGAATGACGAGAAGGTAGTAGAAGCAAGCGCATACTAAGGGATAGGTACGACAGGGTCTAGAAGAAGGGCAGGACATTAGAGATATTAGTCGAACGCAGTTATTGAGCCGGGTCCAGGAGTTGAGACTCGACCCCAGTAACCACAACAACTAGGCGATCACTTGCACACACACACACACACACACACACACACACAAAACACCACTCTGTATACCAATGTCAACAAAAGGCAGTGTGTGTAGACAATACCATCTGGCTGCTGACACTCGAGATACACACTACTACATCTTCTTGATGTAACAACCAGATGTACACCACACCCTTCTATATACTCCATCACATTAACATACAAGTGACCTTCCATCTAGAGGGAGGGTGGGAAACAGGAGGCGCTGGAGGGAGGGATATATATGCTGCTTTGGTCAGCCTCATGTGAGCAAAAACACATGACGCTCTAGTCCACGGGCCCACACAATCCTCATGAATGACGCCCCCAGCCAAGCTAGGTGTTTTACCCATCATCCGAGGACATATTTATGTATGGGCTCACATGTGCGATCATCCTAATTTAGGCCAAAAGAAATCCAGAGTGACCTACTGAGGTCCTGACCAGTCTAGGTACAGCGGTACAAGGTACACATAAGGGATGTGGAGCAGTTCCCATCTGTTTCAGATTTGATCTAAGAATAAAAAATAGTAACTGCTAGATAGATATAGCATTTTTTTTTCCATCTTCACGAACGTCAACAGGAGAACCCGCGTGACCAATCCGGATTACTGAATTACACCTGACAGGTTAATTCAGGTCGTGTTAGGTTGAGCAGAGGCGCATCCAGGTCAGGATGATCCAACGTTCATAGCATTTTTTGTTTGTGTATTCACGAGTGTATCCGAGTTCATTTATTGTTCATGTTCACGGGTGTGAGATCATTTATAGTTCATGTTCACGGGTGTGAGTTCATCTAAGGCTCATGTTCACGGGTGTGAGTTCACTGAGTGTTTATATCATTATTGGCACTATGTTGTGCCAGTCACCACAGTGGGATACATCAGAGGCCTCACCTCCAGCTAGCTGATGTGATCAGAGTTGACACTCAAGTGTTGGTAAACATCACATAACAACTCGGTACTTTAGAATGTGTTTCTTAAACCTATATATCAAGGCCTTGCCAGTTTGTCCAATACAAAAAACTGGATACTGTAAACAGAGGGACGGGGAAGGACTGGTGCCAAAGTGTCTAAGTACGCGGTGTAGTGGAGGCACTCATTGGCATTAATGATGCCACAATTGCTCCCAGTCAGTTCTGTTGACTAACGTGCTTCCTCACTCACACCTAGCAGGCACTGTCTGCCACACACAACCTAGCAGCTACACTCACACCTAGCAGGCACTGTCTGCCACACACAACCTAGCAGCTACACTCACACCTAGCAGGCACTGTCTGCCACACACAACCTAGCAGCTACACTCACACCTAGCAGGCACTGTCTGCCACACACAACCTAGCAGCTACACTCACACCTAGCAGGCACTGTCTGCCACACACAACCTATCAGCTACACTCACACCCAGCAGGCACTGTCTGCCACACACATCCTAGCAGCTACACTCACACCTAGCAGGCACTGTCTGCCACACACAACCTAGCAGCGACACTCACACCCAGCAGGCACTGTCTGCCACACACAACCTAGCAGCTACACTCACACCTAACAGGCACTGTCTGCCACACACAACCTATCAGCTACACTCACACCCAGCAGGCACTGTCTGCCACACACATCATAGCAGCTACACTCACACCTAGCAGGCACTGTCTGCCACACACAACCTAGCAGCTACACTCACACCTAGCAGGCACTGTCTGCCACACACAGCCTAGCAGCTACACTCACACCTAGCAGGCACTGTCTGCCACACACAACCTAGCAGCTACACTCACACCCAGCAGGCACTGTCTGCCACATACATCCTAGCAGCTACACTCACACCTAGCAGGCACTGTCTGCCACACACAACCTAGCAGCGACACTCACACCTAGCAGGCACTGTCTGCCACACACAACCTAGCAGCTACACTCACACCCAGCAGGCACTGTCTGCCACACACAACCTAGCAGCGACACTCACACCCAGCAGGCACTGTCTGCCACACAACCTAGCAGCTACACTCACACCTAGCAGGCACTGTCTGCCACACACAACCTATCAGCTACACTCACACCCAGCAGGCACTGTCTGCCACACACATCCTAGCAGCTACACTCACACCTAGCAGACACTGTCTGCCACACACAACCTAGCAGCTACACTCACACCTAGCAGGCACTGTCTGCCACACACAGCCTAGCAGCTACACTCACACCTAGCAGGCACTGTCTGCCACACACATCCTAGCAGCTACACTCACACCTAGCAGGCACTGTCTGCCACACACAACCTAGCAGCAACACTCACACCTAGCAGGCACTGTCTGCCACACACAACCTAGCAGCTACACTCACACCCAGCAGGCACTGTCTGCGACACACATCCTAGCAGCGACACTCACACCCAGCAGGCACTGTCTGCCACACACAACCTAGCAGCTACACTCACACCCAGCAGGCACTGTCTGCCACACACAACCTAGCAACGACACTCACACCCAGCAGGCACTGTCTGCCACACACAACCTAGCAGCTACACTCACACCCAGCAGACACTGTCTGCCACACACAATCTAGCAGGCACGGTCTGCCACACACAACCTAGCAGGCACTGTCTGCCACACACAGCCTAGCAGGCACTGTCTGCCACACAGCCTAGCAGGCACTGTCTGCCACACAAAACCTAGCAGGCACTGTCTGCCACACACAACCTAGCAGCGACGCTCACCTATAACTACAGTCACTACCTACACCCACTGTACATGTACAGCTTACACCTAAAGTCACAGTCTACACCAACAAGCTCTACACCTGGTACCTAACCTCACCTACGATGTCCACAAACATATCTACCATATATTATCCAAGTCACCAGTAGACTTAGTTTTACCTATTCGGCACCACACTCGCAAAACAACAAGGTTGGGAGTTGTTTTTTATTGTGTGTCGCTTGTTCGTGATTATTGCATAATATATCCTTCTTCTTTTATCACTAACTCTGATTGACACTAATCAAAAAAATGCAAATTCTTTCTCTTATCAAATGTGTAAACTGCCGGTAAAAAACTTTTAGCCTTGACTTTTTTCTCGATAATTGAGTATAATTTCGACGTTACAGTTGATGATGGGAATGTCAGTATTTTTGGCATTTTTAATGTGACAGTCAAAATATTTTTGGCCTCAGTTATTTCTTTTTTTCTTTTTTTATTTTTAAGTTAGTAATGTTTGAAGGTCAGAGCGGTGGTGGCTCTTCCTATGTGATTGTTTTTATTTATTTTTCCTTTCATTGTGAAGGTTGTATCACATATTAATGTAATATTTTGGTTTGACGTTCTGACAGCTTATCCTATGTACGTGGTGTGTGTGTGTACTCACCTAATTGTGGTTGCAGGGGTCGAGACTCAGCTCCTGGCCCCGTGCGTCTGTGTGTGTGTATACTCACCTAGTTGTACTCTAGTTGAGGTTGCAGGGTTCGAGTCACAGCTCCTGGCCCTGCCTCTTCACTGGTCGCTACTAGAGCACCCTTCCTGCTCCATGAGCTTTATTATACCTCTTCTTAAAGCTATGTATGGATCCTGCATAGACTACATCACTTACCAGGCTATTCCACTTCCTGACCACTCTATGACTGAAGAAATACTTCCTAACATCCCTGTGATTCATGAGTCTTCAACTTCCAATTGTGTCCCCTTGTTGCTGTGTCCCATCTCTGGAACATCCTGTCTCTGTCAACCTTGTCGATTCCTCTCAACATTTTATATATCGTTTTCATATCTCGCCTATCTCTCCTGTCCTCCAGTGTCGTCTTTTCGATTTCCCTTAACCTCTCCTTGTAGGACATACATCTTAGCTCCGGGACTAGTCTTGTTGCAAACCTTTGCACTTTTTTCTAGTTTCCTTACGTGCTTGGCTAGATGTGGGTTCCAAACTGGTGCTGCATACTCCAGTATGGGCCTAACGTACACAGTGTACAGGGTCCTGAACGATTCTTTATTAAGATGTCGGAATGCTGTTCTTAGGTTTGCTAGGCGCCCGTATGCTGCAGCAGTTATTTGGTTGATGTGCGCCTCAGGAGATGTGCCTGGTGTTATACTCACCCCAAGATTTTTTTCCTTGATTGAGGTTTGTAGTCTCTGGCCCCCCTAGACTGTACTCCGTCTGCGGTCTTCTTTACCCTTCCCCAATCTTCATGACTTTGCACTTGGAGGGGTTGAACTCCAGGAGCCAATTGCTGGACCAGGCTTGCAGCCTGTCCAGATCCCTTTGTAGTTCTGCCTGGTCCTCGTCCGACTGAATTCTTCTCATCAACTTCACATCATCTGAGTCTATTCCTTCCGTCATGTCGTTCACAAATACCAGAAACAGCACCGGTCCTAGGACTGATTCCTGTGGAACCCCACTCGTCACCGGCGGCCACTCTGACACCTCTCCACGTACAATGACTCGCTGCTGTCTTCCTGACAGGTATTCCCTGATCCATTGTAGTGCCTTCCCTGTTATCCCTGCCTGTGTGTGTGTGTGTGTGTGTGTGTGTGTGTGTGTGTGTGTGTGTTATGTGTGAGTGTCTATGTGTGTGTGTGTGTGTGCGAACTCACCTAATTGTGGTTGCAGGGGTCAAGACTCAGCTCCTGGCCCCACCGTGTGCGTGTGTGTGTTTGATTCATTCAGTACACACTGGAGTTCCTCACTGTGTCAGTAACATTCAGTACTCACTGGAGTTCCTCACTGTGTCAGTAACATTCAGTACACACTGGAGTTACTCACTGTGTCAGTAACATTCAGTACTCACTGGAGTTCCTCACTGTGTCAGTAACATTCAGTACACACTGGAGTTCCTCACTGTGTCAGTAACATTCAGTACACACTGGAGTTACTCACTGTGTCAGTAACATTCAGTACACACTGGAGTTTCTCACTGTGTCAGTAACATTCAGTACACACTGGAGTTCCTCACTGTGTCAGTAACATTCAGTACACACTGGAGTTCCTCACTGTGTCAGTAACATTCAGTACACACTGGAGTTCCTCACTGTGTCAGTAACATTCAGTACACACTGGAGTTCCTCACTGTGTCAGTAACATTCAGTACACACTGGAGTTCCTCACTGTGTCAGTAACATTCAGTACTCACTGGAGTTCCTCACTGTGTCAGTAACATTCAGTACACACTGGAGTTCCTCACTGTGTCAGTAACATTCAGTACACACTGGAGTTCCTCACTGTGTCAGTAACATTCAGTACACACTGGAGTTCCTCACCGTGTCAGTAACATTCAGTACTCACTGGAGTTCCTCACTGTGTCAGTAACATTCAGTACACACTGGAGTTCCTCACTGTGTCAGTAACATTCAGTACTCACTGGAGTTCCTCACTGTGTCAGTAACATTCAGTACTCACTGGAGTTCCTCACTGTGTCAGTAACATTCAGTACTCACTGGAGTTCCTCACTGTGTCAGTAACATTCAGTACACACTGGAGTTCCTCACTGTGTCAGTAACATTCAGTACACACTGGAGTTCCTCACTGTGTCAGTAACATTCAGTACACACTGGAGTTCCTCACTGTGTCAGTAACATTCAGTACACACTGGAGTTCCTCACTGTGTCAGTAACATTCAGTATACACTGGAGTTCCTCACTGTGTCAGTAACATTCAGTACACACTGGAGTTCCTCACTGTGTCAGTAACATTCAGTACTCACTGGAGTTCCTCACTGTGTCAGTAACATTCAGTACTCACTGGAGTTCCTCACTGTGTCAGTAACATTCAGTACACACTGGAGTTCCTCACTGTGTCAGTAACATTCAGTACTCACTGGAGTTCCTCACTGTGTCAGTAACATTCAGTACACACTGGAGTTCCTCACTGTGTCAGTAACATTCAGTACACACTGGAGTTCCTCACTGTGTCAGTAACATTCAGTATACACTGGAGTTCCTCACTGTGTCAGTAACATTCAGTACACACTGGAGTTCCTCACTGTGTCAGTAACATTCAGTACACACTGGAGTTCCTCACTGTGTCAGTAACATTCAGTACACACTGAAGTTCCTCACTGTGTCAGTAACATTCAGTACTCACTGGAGTTCCTCACTGTGTCAGTAACATTCAGTACTCACTGGAGTTCCTCACTGTGTCAGTAACATTCTCTCTCTCCAGTATTATCATCAACTGAGCTATAAATATCATCCAATACGATATTTTTTTTGATATGGCATTTTTTACCAACCTATTAATTTGTTCATCATTCCCATTCGTGAAGGTGCGTATGGCGTCCGCATGTCATACTTGGAGAGTCTGATTCCACAGCCTGTATGAATACTTTCGATATTCCGTGTTCATTTGCATCTTTCTTCCACAGTTTTCTCTTCCTTCTTCCAAGTTTTTCACCTTCTTCCTTTATCAACACCCTCTCTTCCTTTATCATCTCCTTCTCTTCCTTTATCATCTCCTTCTCTTCCTTTATCATCTCCTTCTCTTCCTTTATCAATTCTTCCAAGTGTCCTTCACAGCAGGGAAGATCTTCTCTGGTTCTTCTTCTTCTCGTTATCAATCTCACTTTTTCTATTCTTTGCACAAAAGTTCTTTCGCTCATCATTCAGTCCAGGAGCGTCCTGACGTAGTTAATGACCATCGTGACACTTATCTAGTTGTGCAGCACACAGAACTTGACGATCAGACAGGCATGCAGGAGGCTGATTGGGATGCCACGCGGGGCGGACTATGATAGCACTCGGTCTTGAAGCGGTGAGCAGGTCATTGTATGATGGCATGGTGCCGCCACATGGCCTGTGTATACTGGGTTTTGAACGACTGGTGAGTCCCTCAGTGTCTTGTCTTGCAGGGTCGGCATGTACCTGTGTTCCTGGGATATGTTGGTGTCATGCTCACCCCGAGGTTCTTCTCTGGTGATATGTTCGGTGTCATGCTCACCCCGAGGTTCTTCTCTGGTGATATGTTCGGTGTCATGCTCACCCCGAGGTTCTTCTCTGGTGATATGTTCGGTGTCATGCTCACCCCGAGGTTCTTCTCTGGTGATATGATTGGTGTCAGGCTCACCCCGAGGTTCTTCTCTGGTGATATGTTCGGTGTCATGCTCACCCCGAGGTTCTTCTGTGTCAGGTTTGTAGCCTCTCGCCACCCATGAGTAAGTGTATATGTATTAAGGTGTGTACTCTCTCAATTGTACTCACCACATTCTGTTTGTATGGGTTGAGACTTAGCTCCCGGCCTTGCTTGTTAATTTCCATTTTGGCCATCATTTACTGGTTTCTTCCCTCATGGGTCCCTGTCGTACCCAATCATGAGACTGTTTACCTGGAGGGTGTTCAGAGGGTTACCGCCACCCCTGCGACCCCCAGCATGACAACAACACCTGCTCACTCAACTCATCCAATTTATATCATTGCTGAAAAGGTAATACCTAACAGTCTTCTGACGTGTGTGTGTGTGTGTGTACTCACCTATTTGTGGTTGCAGGAGTCGATTCATAGCTCCTGGCCCCGCCTCTTCACTGATCGCTACTAGATCCTCTCCCTGCTCCATGAGATTTATCAAACCTCGTCTTAAAACTATGTATGATTCCTGCCTCCACTGCCAGACTGTTCGACTTCCTGACAACTCTATGACTAAAGAAATACTTCCTAACATTCCTTTGACTCATCTGGGTTTTCAGCTTCCAATTGTGGCCCTTTGTTCCTGTATCCCATCTCTGAAACATTCGAGCCCTGTCCACCTTGTCAATTCCTCTCAGTATTTTATACGTTGTTATCATTTCCCCCCTGTCCCTCCTGTCCTCTAGTGTCATCAGGTTGAGTTCCCTTAACCTCTCCTCATAAGACATACCTCTCAGTTCCGGGACTAAACGTGTTGCAAATTTTACAATGTCGTGAATGACTCCTTACTCAGATGTCTAAACGCTAATCTCAGGTTTGCCAATCGCCCATATGCTGCAGCAGTTATTTGATTGACGTGTGCCTCAGGAGACATGTTCGTTATAATGCTTACCCCAAGATCCTTTTCTTTAAGTGACGTTTGCAGCCTTTGATTCCCTAACCTGTATGCCGTCTGCGGTCTTCTGTGTCCTTCCCCAATTTTCATGACCTTACACTTACTGGGGTTAAACTCCAGGAGCCATTTGTTTGACCAATCTTGTAGTCTGTCCAGATCCCCTTGTAATCTTAACTTATCCTCGTCCGCTTGTATTCTCCTCATCAGTTTCACATCATCAGCGAACAGTGACACTTCTGAATCTATTCCTTTCATAATGTCATTCACATATATAAGAAACAGCACCGGACCTAGGACTGACCCTTGTGGAACCCCACTCACACATGTGCCCACTCTGACACTTCATCACATATCAACACTCGTTGTTTCCTTCCTGTTAAGTATTCCCTGATCCATTGCAGTACTTTCCCTATTATTCCTGCCTGCTCCTCTAAGTTTTACACCAGTCTCTTGTGTGGTACTGTGTCAGAGCGGTGGTGGCTCCTCCTATGTGATTGTTTTTATTTATTTTTCCTTTCATTGTGAAGGTTGTATCACATATTAATGTAATATTTTGGTTTGACGTTCTGACAGCTTATCCTATGTACGTGGTGTGTGTGTGTACTCACCTAATTGTGGTTGCAGGGGTCGAGACTCAGCTCCTGGCCCCGTGCGTGTGTGTGTGTGTATATACTCACCTAGTTGTACTCTAGTTGAGGTTGCAGGGTTCGAGTCACAGCTCCTGGCCCTGCCTCTTCACTGGTCGCTACTAGAGCACTCTTCCTGCTCCATGAGCTTTATTATACCTCTTCTTAAAGCTATGTATGCATACTGCATAGACTACATCACTTATCAGACTATTCCACTTCCTGACAACTCTATGACTGAAGAAATACTTCCTAACATCCCTGTGGTTCATGAGTCTTCAACTTCCAATTGTGACCCCTTGTTGCTGTGTCCCATCTCTGGAACATCCTGTCTCTGTCGACCTTGTCGATTCCTCTCAGTATTTTATATGTTGTTATAATATCCCACGTATCTCTCCTGTCCTCCAGTGTCGTCAGGTCGATTTCCCTTAACCTCTCCTCGTAGGACATGCCCCTTTGCTCCGGGACTAGTCTTGTTGCAAACCTTAGCACTTTCTCTAATTTCCTTACGTGTTTGGCTAGGTGTGGGTTCCAAACTGGTGCTGCATACTCCAGTATGGGCCTGTCATGCACGGTGTACAGGGTCCTGAACGATTCCTTACTGAGATGTCGGAATGCTATCCTCTGGTTTGCTAGGCGCCCGTATGCTGCTGCAGTTATTTGGTTGATGTGCTGGGTGTGTGTGTGTTTGTTTGTGTGTGTGTTTGTTTGTATGTGTGTGTGTTTGTGTGTATGTATGTATGTATGTATGTATGAATGTATGTGTATATATATATATATATATATATATATATATATATATATATATATATATATATATATATATATATATATATATATATATATATATATTATATATATAAAAAAAAGTTTATATATATATATATATATATATATATATATATAATATATATATATATATATATATATATATATATATATATATATATATATATATATTTTTTATATATATTTTTCTTTCAACACGTCGGTCCGTTTCCCACCGAGGCAGGGTGCCATTGGGCAGGTGGCCCACCGAGGCAGGGGGCTCACCAGGCAGGGTGGCACCAAGGTGGGGGCCCAGGGGTGGCCCCCGAAGCAGGGTGGCCACTGAGGGCAGGGGGGCCCAAATGAGGCAGGGAGGCCACTGAGGCAGGTGGCCCCGAGGCAGGGTGGCCCCCAAGGCAGGGTGGCCACTAGGCAGGTGGCACCGAGGCAGGTGGCTCCCCGAGGCAGGGTGGCCCACTGGGGCAGGGTGGCCCACTGAGGCAGGGGGTGGCCCACTGGAGGCAGGGTGGCCCACCGGGAGGGGGTGGCCACCGGGCAGGGTGGCTACTGAGGCAGGGTGGCCACCGAGGCAGGGGTGGCCCCCGAGGCGGGGGGTGGCCCCCGGGAGGCGGGGTGGCCCCAGAGGAAAACGGTTTCCTACATAGGTAATATATCTTGTGAGATATTCCCCAGAGAACTCGATTAAAATTTGGGATGTTTTAGATTTGAGAGATTTTTTAAAAGGGTTGGAGGGAATTGCCAGAAAATATTGAAGGACCTGGGAAAGTTTCAAATTTTAGCAGATAAATACATGAGTGGAGGGGTGGGGACCCGCACTTAAAAAATGAATCTTCTGCTTATTTCTTGGTAGAATGAAATTAGGTTGAAATTTATTCTGGGGTAGGCAAAATGCCTGGGCTGGTTACAGGCCCCCCGCAGTGTTCCCTCCTTTTTATGTTCTGTACCCCCTTGTTCCCAGCATTTTAGTCGCCCCTTACGCCCGCATGGCTTACGGAGGAAGAATTTCCATGGAAGTGGAAGAAATTGGCTTCCATGGAAGCCGATGACTACTATAAGAACATAAGAACATAAGAAAGGAGGAACACTGCAGCAGGCCTGTTGGCCTATACTAGGCATGGTCCTTCACAATCCGTCCTACTAACAGAATATTTAGCTCAATCCCATTTTCAATGCTACCCAAGAAATAAGCTTTGACAATTCTACCCACTCATGAAGTGAGTCCCATCAATCAACCCTCTCACCCCTGAATTTATCCAACCTAAATTTGAAACTACCCATAGTCCTGAGCCTAACAACCCTACCAGGCAGACTGTTCCACTCATCAACTCTATTTCCAAACCAATCTTTCCTATATCCTTTCTAAATCTAAACTTATCTAACTTGAATCCATTATTGCGGGTTCTCTCTGGAGAGATATCTCAAGACCTTATTTATATCCTTTGTTATCATCCATTTTCCACTTGTATACCTCGATCATGCTCCCTCATTCTACGTCTTACAAGGGAATGTAATTTTAGGTCTTCAATCTTTCTTCGTAAGGAAGATTTCAATGCTATGTAATTAATATTCTACGCTGAATGTTTTCTAACGAATTTATGTCCATTCTGTAATATGGAGACTAGAACTGAGCTGGTGTAATCTAGGTGAGGCCTTACTAATGATGTATAAAGCTGAATATAACCTCTGGACTTCTGTTGCTAAAACTTCTTGATATAATCCAGTAATCTATTTGCCTTATTACGTACGCTTAGGATTGCTGTCTTGGTTTAAGGTTGCTGCTTACCATCACCCCCAAGTCCTTCTCGCAATCTGTATGGCTAAGTTCGCACGTTATTTAACTTATAAGTGCTTGGTTATGGACACTCCCGAGCTTCCAGAACCTTGCATTTATCTACATTGAACTGCATCTGCACTTTTCTCGACCACGATTAAGTTTGTCTAAATCTTCCTGAAGTTCTATGACATCTATGTTTGAACTATTATCCTACCTATCTTCGTGTCGTCGCGAATCTTGCTCATATCACTAGTAATTCCCTCATCAAGGTCATTGATATATATATAAATAACAATGGGCCTAAGACTGATCCTCATGAACACCACTTGTTACAAGTCCCATTCGGATTTAACCCCATTTATGCACACTTCTGCTTCCTATTATGGAGCCATGACTCGATCCATGACAGCACTTTTTCCCAATGCCATGAGCTGCCACTTTCTTAATAGTCTCTGGTGCGGTTCACTCTATCAAAAGCCTTACTAAAGTCTAAATAAACAATATCGAATTCTTTATCGTGATCAACAGCCTCAAAAGCTTACTGAAGAAGGTTAATAAATTAGATAGGCAGGAACGGCCCCTCGTGAATCCATGCTGGGTATCATTAATCAAATTATGGTTATCTAGATGGCTTCAATATCAGCTATAATTGACTCTAGTAATTTGCCTACAATTGAGGTCAGTTATTGGGGTAGTTTGACGGTAGTGACTTGTCCCCTGCTTTTAAAATAGGAATTACATTAGCCATCTTCCACATATCAGACACTACACCTGTTTGAAGAGATAAATTAAAAATGTTAGATATTGGTTCACAGAGTTCCATTTTGTATCCTTAAGAACCTTGCAAAGCTCCATCAGGACCAGCGATTTATTTTGTTTCAGTCGGTCCAGCTGTTTCATAATCATTTCGTTAGTGACTGTGATATTACATAATTTATCTTCTTCTGGGCCTCTGAAAATTAATTACTGGGATATTATTAATGTTCCTCGTGTGAAACCGAGAGAAAATCATTAAAATAGAGCACATATCATTCTCCTTATGTCAGATGCCCAAGTTATTTTTAGGGACCTATCTTATCCCTAACTTTTGTTCTATAAAACCTATAACTCTGACTAGTCCTCCCATTTCTTAAAACTGTGTGTGTGTGTGTGTGTTGGGATTTTTTTGTCCATTTTGTCCTGGTACATGTCGATTAGACACTAGGCCTGGTATGTGTATGTGTGTGTGTACACCTATTTGTACTCATACCTATTTGTGAGTTGCAGGGGTCGAGTCATAGTCCCTGGCCCCTGCCTCTTCACTGATTGCTACTAGGTCCTTCCTCTCCTGCTCCATGAGCTTTATCAAACCTAGTCTTAAAACTATGTATGGTTCCGTCCTCCACTATGTCGCTTTCCAAGCTATTCCACTTCCTGACAACTCTATGACTGAAGAAATACTTCTAACATCCCTTTGACTCAGGAGTCTTCAACTTCCAATTGTGACCCTTGTTTCTGTGTCCCTCTCTGGAACATCTTGTCTCTGTCCACCTTATCTATTCCTCGCAGTATTTATATGTCAGTTATCCATGTTCCTAACCCTCCTGTCCTCTAGTGTCGTCAGGCCGATTTCCCTTAACCTTTCTTCGTAGGACAATCCTCTTAGCTCTGGGACTAGTCTTGTTGCAAACCTTTGCACTTTCTCTAATTTCTTGACGTGCTTGACCAGGTGTGGGTTCCAAACTGGTGCTGCATACCCAGTATGGGCCTGACGTATATGGTATACAGAGTCTTGAATGATTCCTTGGTGAGGTATTGGAACGCTATTCTTAGGTTTGCCTAGCCGCCCGTATGCTGCAGCAGTTATCTGTTAAATTAGACACATAGCAACACCTTGGGTATCTTTATTGAGGAAACCATTCTGAACCATTCTTCTACAAGCAGTTATCTGATTGATGTGTGCCTCAGGAGATGTGTGGTATTATACTCACCTCAAGATCTTTTCTTTGAGTGAGGTTTGCAGTCTTTGGCCACCTAGACTATACTCTGTCTGCGGTCTTCTTTGCCCTTCCCCGATATTCATGACTTTACATTTGGCAGGGTTAAATTCAAGGAGTTAGTTACTGGACCAGGCTTGCAGCCTGTCCAGGTCTTTGTATTCCTGCCTGATCCTCGACTGATTTGATTCTTCATTAACTTCACATCATCTGCAAACAGGACACTTCTGAGTCTATCCCTTCCAGTTATGTCATTCACATATACCAAAACAGTACAGGTCCTAGGACTGACCCTTGTGGAACTCCACTCGTCACAGGTGCCCACTCTGACATCTCTGTCACGTACCATGACTCGTTGTTGCCTCCCTGTCAGATATTCTCTGATCCATTGCAGTGCTTTCCTGTTACTGTGCCTGATCCTTAGCTTTTGCATTAATCTCTGTGAGGAACTGTGTCGAACGCCTTCTTGCAGTCCAAAATGCAGTCTATCCACCCTCTCTCTCGTGTCTTACTTCTGTTACCTTGTCATAAAACTGCAGTAGGTTTGTGACACAGGATTTTCTTCCTGAAACCATGCTGGTTGTCGCTTATAAGCTTGTGTCTTTCTAGGTGCTCCACCATTCTTCCTGATGATCTTCTCCATGACTTTGCATACTATACACGTCAGTGACACAGGTCTGTAGTTTAATGCCTCGTGTCTGTCTCCTTTCTTAAAATTGGGACTACATTTGCCATCTTCCACGCCTCAGGTAGTTGCCCAGTTTCAATGGATGTGTTGAAGATTTGTGTTAGTGGCACACACAACATCTCTGCTCCTCTCTAAGGACCCACGGAGAAATGTTGTCCGGTCCCACCGCTTTTGAGGTATCGAGTTCACATAGCAGTTTCTTCACCTCCTCCTCGGTTGTGTGTATTTCATCCAGCACTTGTTGGTATACCTCCCTATTCTGAATTCCTGGAGTCCTTCCTGTCTCCCTGTGTAAATACTTTTAAATCTCATGTTGAGCTCCTCACATACCTCTTGGTCGTTTATTGTTGTGTGTGTGTGTGTGTGTTAGTTACCATTTTGTCCTAGGCACATGTCGATTAGACACTAGCCTGTTGTATGTATGTGTGTGTGTAGGAAACACTTCGAAATGTTTTGGCCCTGCCGGGAATTGAACCCGGCCTCCGTGTATCAGGCGAGAGCTTTAGCTCATCAGGTGTGTGTGTGTGTGTGTGTGTGTGTGTGTGTGTGGTGGTGTCATCTGAATTTCGTTATTTTTACTGATAAATGCTGTGTCGTCGAAATATGACAAAGCTGAATAGTTTTACGGGTTTATTAACTCCCTCTTCTCTTCTCTCTTCTTTTATACAGGGTTTGACAAAGTTAGGTTAAGGATCACCTAGTTTTATTGAAAGCTATTTACAAGTTAAGGATCCCTAGCTTTATTGACAAGCTATTTACAAGTTAAGGGTTCCTAACTTTATTGACTAAGATCTGTTACCTACATCATCTCATTTGAAAGCATTTTTATTGTTATGAAACATACAAGTAGGGAACAGGATGAAGTTGGAGCCATCTGTGGGCCAGCATTTTCATTTGATCAACTGACTTATCTCGTTGACATCATAATGGTGTACGAATGTGTTCCAGACTCGAGTCATCCTGGGGATAAATGATCTCAGATGAAGTGATGTTCTGGAGAAGGGTACAGCCAGAGTGAAGTTGCTGCTCTCTGCCCGTCTTGTGGTATAGAAGTTGCTTCTCGCTGTCCTCGAAGTGGAGCCAAGTGTGGTACTTTGTTAAAGGCTCTGCCAACATTGTCAGTGTTGAAGGCTCTGCTGAAATGACAGATCTATCCAGGATGGGTCCAGGCGAGAGATGTCTTGCTCTGTTCTCTACTCTGTCAAGCAGTCGCAGATGAGAGGGGGAGGGGGCAGGTAAACCAAGAAAGTGGAGCATACTCAAGGTGTGAGCGTACTTGTGCCTCATACAGAATCTTGCAACCCCTACTGTACTAGGCAGTGCTGAAAGATGCGAGTTAGAGATGCTGCTAGCTGGTCTGCACATCTTCTCAGAAATCTTGGGCTCAACTTCTCTGGGCCCACAGCCTTTTTTTGATCAAGCGATTTAAGATGATGCACCTCCTCCTGCCTTACTGTCGCCACTGACAGCAAAGTGTTCGGCAAAGAGGTCCACTTTCTCTTGACTACTAGTAGAGGTGGTCCCATCCTGTCGATTTAGAGGTGGAATAAGTTCATCAGGCAGATAACCTTGTCTGTCCTTTACCAGGGACCACCAGGTTTTAGAGCCCACTCTACCTGATGCTAGCTTTCTTTTTGTGTCCACCTCCCATTTAGCGATGGCCCACTTTTGAACTTCACCCATATGCCTACAGGCTTGCCTGTGCAAGTTCCTGTTATAGGTGGTAGGATGTCTCTTATACCTTCTCCAAGCCTTGTACTTAGCAGTAGCAGCCTCTCTACAACGAAAGCCAAACCAAGGCTGATCTGTAGGCTTCGTCACATACTGCCGGTGAGGGATGTGTTCTTGTTGTAGATTAAGGATGTGTCCAGTGAAGGCTTTCACTTGGTTGTCAACATCCCCTTGGATAAGAGCATTTCAATCGGTGGTGGCGAGCTCAGAGCAAAGGGCTGGCCAATTACCTTTTCCCATAGCCAGGTTGTGCGTGTGGACTCCTCACCTCGTTCTGTTGGGGTCTTAAGTGTGGTAAAAACAGCCTTGTGGTCAGACGATCCAACATAGCCGAGGGGTTGACAAGTGACTATACCTTCTGCCAGGTCACTCACTACTGGGTCAAGGGAGGAGCTAGAGATGTGAGTAGGGAAATCAACAAAGCTTCTCATGTCAAACACTGCAAGAAGATCATCAAAGTTCCTCTGTATGAGATGTTGGTTGAAGTCACAAACAATTATGATATGTTGACAGTTGTGTTGGAGCAGAAGGGAGTTCACATTTTCCATTAGAAAGTTGATGGGGTCTGCATGTTGCCACTGAGGTCTGTACATTGCACATACTAATACAGAGGTACTAATATTAATGCATAGCTTGAAGAACATCATTTCAAGATGAGTAGGGATGGCAACATCAATGTGCTGGTCATGTACACTTTTAGAGAAGCACACAGCAACACCTCCTCCTTGCCCTTGCCTGTCTCTTCTCATCCATGAGGTGTAGTTAGCAATTCTTGCAAAATTTTCTGGAGTCCTGTCGTTCAAAAAATTTTCAATAACAGCTATCATGTCGGGACGTCGAATGTTCACAAATCTGTGTGTGAGCTCTCCAACATTGGTAATGAAATCTCTAATGTTGGCTGACAGGATGCTGATAGACTGGCTCCTCATGATGTGTTCAGCTTGAGGTGGTGGGTGTGTAAGGTGCCTGCCCTTGAGAGAGGTAGGGCAACGAGGCAGCTGCTGGGATGTAGGTCTGGGGTCTTGTATAAGGCACAACACCACCTGCTGGTCTGAGATAGGAGTAGCTGAGTGGGTGACGTGTGAATGTGTTCACCAATTCAGAGATCCTGTTGGTTTGTTCCGAGAACAGGTCTCTAAACAGGTGGTCCTGTCTGTCAAGTTCCTTTTTCTTCCGACACTGGTCCTCCTGATGTCCTTTCTTGTGGCAGTAATTGCACCTGGTATCTCGCAGGCAGTTGTTAGTGGTGTGCGCCCTCCGGTGACAGCGAGAGCACTGCCTAGGTGCCTGGGAGGGTGGACTCCTATTTGTTGCACCTCCTGTGTTTCATAAGAACATAAGAACATAAGAAAGGAGGAACACTGCAGCAGGCCTGTTGGCCCATACTAGGCAGGTCCTTCACAATCCGTCCCACAAACAGAATATTTGCTCAACCCAATTTTCAATGCTACCCAAGAAATAAGCTTTGACAATTCTACCCACTCATGCGCGAGTCCCACTCAAATCCAACCCCTCTCACTCATGAATTTATCCAACCTAAATTTGAAACTACCCAAGGTCCTAGCTTCAATAACCCTACTAGGCAGACTGTTCCACTCATCAACTACCCTATTTCCAAACCAATACTTTCCTATATCCTTTCTAAATCTAAACTTATCTAACTTGAATCCATTATTGCGGGTTCTCTCTTGGAGAGATATCCTCAAGACCTTATTTATATCCCCTTTGTTAATACCCATTTTCCACTTGTATACCTCGATCATGTCTCCCTCATTCTACGTCTTACAAGTGAATGTAATTTTAGGGTCTTCAATCTTTCTTCGTAAGGAAGATTTCTAATGCTATGTATTAATTTAGTCATTCTACGCTGAATGTTTTCTAACGAATTTATGTCCATTCTGTAATATGGAGACCAGAACTGAGCTGCGTAATCTAGGTGAGGCCTTACTAATGATGTATAAAGCTGTAATATAACCTCTGGACTTCTGTTGCTAACACTTCTTGATATAAATCCCAGTAATCTATTTGCCTTATTACGTACGCTTAGGCATTGCTGTCTTGGTTTAAGGTTGCTGCTTACCATCACCCCCAAGTCCTTCTCGCAATCTGTATGGCTAAGTTCTACGTTATTTAACTTATAAGTGCTTGGGTTATGGACACTCCCAAGCTTCAGAACCTTGCATTTATCTACATTAACTGCATCTGCCACTTTTCTGACCAGGAATTGAGTCTGTCTAAATCCTCCTGAAGTTCCCTGACATCTACGTTAGAATCAATTATCCTACCTATCTTCGTGTCGTCGGCGAATTTGCTCATATCACTAGTAATTCCCTCATCAAGGTCATTGATATATATTATAAATAACAACGGGCCTAAGACTGATCCCTGTGGAACACCACTGTTACAGATCCCCACTCGGATTTAACCCCATTTATGCACACTCTCTGCTTCCTATTGGTGAGCCATGACTCGATCCATGACAGCACTTTTCCCCCAATGCCATGAGTTGCCACTTTCTTTAACAGTCTCTGGTGCGGT
This sequence comes from Cherax destructor, assembly GCA_009830355.1. Taxonomy (NCBI): domain Eukaryota; kingdom Metazoa; phylum Arthropoda; class Malacostraca; order Decapoda; family Parastacidae; genus Cherax; species Cherax destructor. The sequence continues at coordinate 44,392 of WNWK01010201.1, read as the reverse complement.
ACTCTATCAAAGCCTTACTAAAGTCTAAATAAACAATATCGAATTCTTTATCGTGATCAACAGCCTCAAAGCTTTACTGAAGAAGGTTAATAAATTAGATAGGCAGGAACGGCCCTCGTGAATCCATGCTGGGTATCATTAATCAAATTATGGTTATCTAGATGGCTTCTAATAATATCAGCTATAATTGACTCTAGTAATTTGCCTACAATTGAGGTCAGGCTTATTGGGCGGTAGTTTGACGGTAGTGACTTGTCCCCTGCTTTAAAAATAGGAATTACATTAGCCATCTTCCACATATCAGACACTACACCTGTTTGAAGAGATAAATTAAAAATGTTAGATATTGGTTCACAGAGTTCCATTTTGCATTCCTTAAGAACCCTTGCAAAAAGCTCATCAGGACCCGGCGATTTATTTTGTTTCAGTTGGTCCAGCTGTTTCATAATCATTTCGCTAGTGACTGTGATATTACATAATTTATCTTCTTCTGGGCCTCTGAAAAAATTAATTACTGGGATATTATTAATGTCTTCCTGTGTGAAAACCGAGAGAAAATAATTATTAAAAATAGAGCACATATCATTCTCCTTGTCAGTAAGATGCCCAAAGTTATTTTTAAGGGGACCTATCTTATCCCTAACTTTTGTTCTATAAACCTGGAAAAACTTTTTGGGTTAGTTTTTGAATCCCTAGCAACTTTAATTTCATAGTCCGTTTAGCTTTTCTTATTCCCTTTTTAACGTCCTCTTAATGTCAGTATACTGATTTATAAGATGACCCTCACCTCTTTTATGCCTATAAATTCCTTTCTTCTGCCCTAAAAGATATTTGAGCCTATTATTCATCCATTTTGGGTCATTTCTACTTGATCTAATTTCTTTATACGGGATAAATGTTCTTTGGGCAGCCTGTATAGTGTTAAGAAAACTGTCATATTGATACCTCTCTTCTTCACCCCAGTCCACAGTTGATAAGTGTTCTCTAAGTCCATTATAATCTGCTAAGCGAAAATCTGGGACCATTACTGAATTATCCCTACTATCATACATCCATTCAATGCTAAAGGTAATTGACTTGTGGTCGCTTGAGCCGAGTTCCTCTGTAATTTCTAAATTATTAACAAGGGTTTCCTTGCTTGCCAGAACCAAGTCAAGTAGGTTATTTCCCCTTGTAGGTTCTGTTACAACCTGCTTCAAAAAGCAATCCTGAACTACTTCTAAAAAGTCGTTAGATTCTAAATTCCCTGTCATGAAATTCCAATCAATCTGACTAAAGTTAAAGTCCCCTGGAAAAATAAACACATAAGCAGTATAATGTGATCCTTTATTGACAACGTTTCGCCCACGCAGTGGGGTTTATCAAATCACAACAGATCTACCTGGAAAATGAGCAACATAGAGATATATATAGGGTACAGTCAGGTGGAGAATGCTGGGTCAGGTGGAGAAAGCTGCATGTGAGTCTTAAAAGTAGTGTGAAAACATAGTGTGACTTAAAGGACCTGCAGTGTACCATTCTTGAGATCTAGGTGGGATAGCGTTGAAGAAGTTTCTTGGCAATAGGTTCAGCTATGTTGTAGAAGCCGTTGTTCTGGTTGAAGTTGTTGGACATACAGATGAGTGATGATTCTAGGATTCTTCGGTATTGCGTGTTGTCTTTCTGGCGATAAGTCTTGCGTTTCTGTAGTTGATTAAATGGTTGTGTAAATTTCGGTGTTGAACACAGGCATTTCTTGAGTCGTCAGATCTGCCTGCGTACTGGTGTTCTGAAATGCGTGTTTGTAGGTCTCTGGATGTTTCGCCAACGTATAATTTGCTGCAGCCATTACAAGGGATTGTGTATACCCCTGCCTTGGACTGAAGCTTTTCCTGTCTGTTACTGGTAATGTCCTTAATGGTGGTGGATGGGAGGTGGATACTGGAATGAGGTCTTAGAAAAATGTTGGAAACTTGTTTGGAAATGGAGTTGGTGGGAAGGACTATGTATCTCTTCTCAGCAGTGTCTTCTCTGGGTGTGTTGAAGATGTTTAATGCCCGTCGTCTGCAGTCTCTAATGAAGTGACGAGGATAGTGAAGTTTGGAAAAAACTTGTTCAATGAGGAGCATTCTTCTTCAAGGAACTCACTGCTGCAGATTCTGAGTCGGCAGGAAAAAGCCTATAATTACACCACGTTTAATTTTGGTGTCGTGGTGAGTAGAAGTGGAGAAGATCGGTTGATTGGTAGGTTTTCGATAGACTTTAAAACGAAGTTCATGGTCAGCTTTGCAGAAGAACATCAAGGAAAGGAAGAGTGTTGTCGACTTCTTCTTCTAGTGTAAACTGGATTGATGGCTCAACCTGGTTGAGTTCGTGTTGGAGAGCTTGAACGTTGAAGCGTCTGGGAGTTATGATGAGAATGTCGTCAACATAACGAAGCCAGGTGACAGAAGAGGGAATAATAGTGGAAAATCGCTCGGCTTCCAAATGTTCCATATATAGGTTCGCAAGGACGGCACTAAGTGGCGATCCCATGGGTAGTCCAAAAGTTTGCTGAAAGAGTTGGTTTTCGAAAGAAAAACATGTAAAGCCCACACATAGTTCAACAAGGTCGATGAAACGGCTTCTACAACATAGCTGAACCTATTGCCAAGAAACTTCTTCAACGCTATCCCACCTAGAACTCAAGAATGGTACACTGCAGGTCCTTTAAGTCACACTATGTTTTCACACTACTTTTAAGACTCACATGCAGCTTTCTCCACCTGACCCAGCATTCTCCACCTGACTGTACCCTATATATATCTCTATGTTGCTCATTTTCCAGGTAGATCTGTCTGTGACTCGATAAAGCCCACTGCGTGGGCGAAACGTTGTCATTAAAGTCCCCTAGAATTACTACGTTATCGTGTCCTGTGACCTTAACAATTTCCTCCCAAAGTAGTCTCCCTTGTTCCCTATCTAAGTTTGGAGGACGGTAAATCACGCCTAAAATCAATTTTTCACACCCCTCTGAAAATTCTATCCAGACAGACTCTGTATGTGTTAATTCAGACTTTATACCCGTTTTTATGCAACAATTTAAATGATCACGGACATAGAGTGCCACCCCACCCCCTTTCCCGATACTTCTGTCTACTTGGAACAATTTAAAACCCTGAATGTGACATTCGGCAGGCAAGTCCCGATTTTTCATATTAAACCATGTCTCAGTTATTGCAAAAACATCAATATTACCCGTACTTGCAACTAATCTCAACTCGTCCATCTTATTCCTAGCACTACGACTATTGGTGTAATATATATTTAGAGACCCTCCTTTCTCTTTACCCTTCCTGCTAATCTCTGTTTTCCACTATACCTATTACTGTCCTTGTCATCTAGTGTCACTAGCTTTCCACTATCCACCTTATTCTGCCTATTACTAGTTCTCCTACAACTTATAATATTACTACACTGGGACTTCTCTGTTTTCCCCCCAAAACCCATACCACTAACTATTTCTAGTTTAAAGCCCTAACAGCTCCGTCCACTGCAGTTGCCAGTGCCCCCACCCCAGACCTGGATAAGTGAACCCCATCCCTGGCATACATGTCATTTCTGCCATAGAAGAGGTCCCAGTTATCAATGAATGTTACTGAATTTTCCTTACAGTATTTGTCCAGCCAGCAATTGACACCAATTGCCCTGGACAGCCATTCATTTCCAACTCCTCTCCTTGGCAAAATACCACATATGACAGGGTTCCCACCCTTCTTCCTAATTATGTCTATTGCTGACCTAAACCTGCTAGTCAGGTCCTCACTCCTACGTCTGCCAACATCGTTGCCTCCAGCACTGAGACAGATAATAGGATTGCTCCATTACCTCTCATGATGTCGTCCAGACGGCTAACAATATCCTCCATCCCAGCCCCAGGAAAGCAAACCCTCTGTCTCCTACTCCTATCAATCAAACAGAAAGCCCTATCCATGTACCTAACCTGACTGTCCCCAACAACAACAATGTTTTTACCTTCCTTTGTGTCTTTCGTCGTGACGCTCCCAGAAGTCGACTCACATTCATCGGGTAGCACGGAGAATGGGTTCGATGTTTCCACAACATTCTGCTGGGTCTTCGTTGTTTCTACCTCTCCATCCGTCCTCTTGAGCCTTAACTTTGTCCCATGCGTTTTAGCCACTGTCCAGGTTCCTTTCCTGGCTTGAGGATTCTCAACAGGAGGATTACTACGAATCCTCTTGTTTTCCTCAGTCAGTCGCTGTATCTCAAGCTTAGCTACCCTCAGTTCTTCCTTCAGCTGCTGGTAGAGTAGCTCAAGAGAGGACATCTTCTTCAGATTGACAGAGAGCACACAAGACACGTCTTCACTGAGTTAAGTCAGGTCCACCACTGAGTTAAGTCAGGTCCACCACTGTTAAGTCAGGTCCACCACTGAGTTAAGTCAGGTCCACCACTGAGTTAAGTCAGGTCCACCACTGAGTTAAGTCAGGTCCACCACTGCTGATTTGTCCGCAGGTTCTGCCGCTGCTGAGCCTCATCATTGTGTATCTGATGAACGTTTTCCTGGGACTGTGTTTGTGGAAGGTGAGACGGCTGTAGATGTCTTCCTCTTCCACGACCTCTTCCACGTCCTCTTCCACGTCCTCTACCACGTCCTCTACCACGCCCCTGTACAGTTCTGACAGATGTGTCCCTGTTCTTCGTACTTTGGTGCAGCACCTGTTCAGGTGCAGTGATAGTCCCCTGATTATTAACTGCACCAATCTCTGGTGGAGAAAATCCTGACTCAGTATTTGCCGATGAAGCACTGCTGCCATATGTTGGAATAGTGTCGGCAGGTGTGCTGACAGGTGTAGGATCAGAGATGGTATGGGCACTATCTAATGTACTGGCAAGTGCTGAATCAGTGATGTCAGGTGTAGGAGAATTAACAGATCCAAGGCTTGCTTCGTTGCTGGGAAGAGGATCTGTTCCCTCTGTGGTGGTCAGAGGAATTGTGTTAGAATTCCCAAATGTAGTGTTTTGAGCTCTGTCTAAGTGTGGAGCCTTAGCAATGACAGAATTCCACTAGTTATTTACCTCTTGAGTTGACATAAGCTGAGCAGCTTATGTCACTTGATGTAGGCTTGCACTGGCCTTCTACAATAGCTTGAAGGGTATCTAATGGATTATCTTAGCTGCGACTTTACAACACAGCCCATGAGGGCAGTCTTGATCTTTGGAAAGGAGTCCCTGAGGTACTTCTGAACCTTCCTCTTGTGGCCCCAGGCTTGTTTCCACGTATACCACAGGATTATGGATATCCTTCAATTTTCTGAGATTTTCTACCTGGCAACAACAAAATTCTTCTTCTGGAATGCAATCTGTGTGGCAGTAGTTGGAACAAGTAGGTTCCTTACATTTAAGAAGTATTTTGTCCCTTGTAGTATACCCACAAACACTGCAGTATCTATGGAGACAATAGCCAGATAACGATCTGAAGTCATCACAGAGGAAGCTTTGTAAGTTCACAGGGGAGAGAGGGTGGTGGTATCGTCGGGGTGTTTATAATGGGGTGGGTAGTGGGGGAAGGTGAACAGGTTGTGGGCCGGCAGGCTGGGAGTATTGCCTTCTCCCTATCACTTTTCAGATTCAGATTTTTATTTCTCTGTAAAGATTACAATGTGTGGTTTACTTATTATAAAGCAATAATTACAAAGATGGCCACTAGCATCCCTAGCATGCCTGGGCATGCTAGGCATTTCGGGCAGACTAATAATAGTTCTTACTCTATATTACAAATTACAAATGATTAAATATATTTACAATAGTGAGGTAGTTCAGAATATTTAGAATATGGCAATTTGTAAAAAATAGTAAATTTAAGTTAATTTTAAGTCTGCCCAAAATGCCCTGCATATTAGGGGCTTTTGGCATGTACACCTCATAACATCTCATAACTCACTGTAATTCTTTGTATCATGTCCAAATAAACTATTATTATTATTATTATTATTATTATTATTACTATTATTATTATTATTATTATTATTATTAATGAGAATGGTTACGTCTTGGCATGATACATGGTGTCTATTAAAGCTGCTATATTTGAATATCTCAGGCAAACTTAAGACTAGTTTGAGATTTATTAGACAATAGCTATATTCGGGATTTTATGTTTACTGTCCTTTGGGTCAGTGTTATGTAGATGAGGAGGATGTGTGTGTGTTAGTTAGTTAGTTACCATTTTGTCCTAGGCACATGTCAATTAGACACTAGACCTGTTGTATGTATGTGTGTTATGTATGTGTGTGTGTGTGTGTGTGTAACGAAACACTTCGAAATGTTTCGGCCCCACCGGGAATTGAACCCGGGCCCTCCGTGCGTAAAGCAAGAGCGCTAGCCACCATGCCATTAGGGCGTGTACTCACCTATTTGTGGTTGCAGAGGTCGATTCATAGCTCTTGTCCCCGCCTCTTCACTGATTGCTACTAGGTCCCCTCTCTCCCTGCTCCATGAGCTTTATCAAACCTCGTCTTAAAACTATGTATGGTTCCTGCCTCCACTATGTCGCTTTCTAGGCTATTCCACTTCATGACAACTCTTTGACTGAAGAAATACTTCCCAACATCCCTTTGACTCATAGGAGTCTTCAACTTCCAATTGTGACCCCTTGTTTCTGTGTCCCCTCTCTGGAACATCTTGTCTCTGTCCACCTTATCTATTCCTCGCAGTATTTTATATGTCGTTATCATGTCTCCCCTAACCCTCCTGTCCTCTAGTGTCGTCAGGCCGTCACTAGCATGTCACAGTGGTGCTAGCATGTCACAGTGGTGCTAGCATGTCACAGTTGTGCTGTGTTTGTACCAGTTGAAGTGTTGAACAGTGCTGTGTCTGTACCAGTGGTGAAGTGTTGAACAGTGCTGTGTCTGTACCAGTGGTGAAGTGTTGAACAGTGCTGTGTCTGTACCAGTGGTGAAGCGTTGAACAGTGTTGTGTCTGTACCAGTGGTGAAGCGTTGAACAGTGCTGTGTCTGTACCAGTGGTTAAGTGTTGAACAGTGATGTGTCTGTACCAGTGATGAAGTGTTGAACAGTGCTGTGTCTGTACCAGTGGTGAAGTGTTGAACAGTGATGTGTCTGTACCAGTGGTGAAGCGTTGAACAGTGCTGTGTCTGTACCAGTGGTTAAGTGTTGAACAGTGATGTGTCTGTACCAGTGATGAAGTGTTGAACAGTGCTGTGTCTGTATAAGTGGTGAAGTGTTGAACAGTGCTGTGTCTGTACCAGTGGTGAAGCGTTGAACAGTGTTGTGTCTGTACCAGTAGTGAAGTGTTGAACAGTGCTGTGTCTGTACCAGTGGTGAAGTGTTGAACAGTGCTGTGTCTGTACCAGTGGTGAAGCGTTCAACAGTGCTGTGTCTGTACCAGTGATGAAGTGTTGAACAGTGCTGTGTCTGTACCAGTGGTGAAGTGTTGAACAGTGCTGTGTCTGTACCAGTGGTGAAGTGTTGAACAGTGCTGTGTCTGTACCAGTGGTGAAGCGTTGAACAGTGCTGTGTCTGTACCAGTGGTGAAGCGTTGAACAGTGCTGTGTCTGTACCAGTGGTTAAGTGTTGAACAGTGATGTGTCTGTACCAGTGATGAAGTGTTGAACAGTGCTGTGTCTGTACCAGTGGTGAAGTGTTGAACAGTGATGTGTCTGTACCAGTGGTGAAGTGTTGAACAGTGCTGTGTCTGTGTCAGTGGTGAAGTGTTGAACAGTGCTGTGTCTGTACCAGTGGTGAAGTGTTGAACAGTGATGTGTCTGTACCAGTGTGTGTGTGTGTGTGTGTGTGTGTGTGTGTGTGTGTGTGTTTGTGTGTGTGTATGTGTGTGTGTGTGTATGTGTGTGTATGTGTGTGTACTCACCTATTTGTGGTTGCAGGGGTCGAGTCATAGCTCCTGGTCCCGCCTCTTCACTGATTGCTACTAGGTCCCCTCTCTCCCTGCTCCATGAGCTTAATCAAACCTCGTCTTAAAACTATGTATGGTTCCTGCCTCCACTATGTCGCTTTCTAGGCTATTCCACTTCCTGACAACTCTATGACTGAAGAAATACTTCCTAACATCCCTTTGACTCATAGGAGTCTTCAACTTCCAATTGTGACTTTTTGTTTCTGTGTCCCCTCTCTGGAACATCTTGTCTCTGTCCACCTTATCTATTCCTCGCAGTATTTTATATGTCGTTATCATGTCTCCCCCAACCCTCCTATCCTGTAGTGTCGTCAGGCCGATTTCCCCTTTAAACCCTTTTTTCGTAGGACAATCCCCTTAGCTCTGGGACTAGTCTTGTTGCAAACCTTTGCACTTTCTCTAATTTCTTGACGTGCTTGACCAGGTGTGGGTTCCAAACTGGTGCTGCATACTCCAGTATGGGCCTCACGTATATGGTGTACAGAGTCTTGAATGATGTGTGTGTGTGGTGAATCGGTGGTTTTCGTGTGTTTAGGTGATGTTGGGGTGTGTTAGTGAGATAAGATGTTTTTTGATGATAGTGTTGAAAATGGTGGCTGAGTCTGCAGTTTTGGAGTTTTCAGGTCGGGAGTTCCAGATTTTACGCCCTTTAATGTACATTGAACGTTTGTATAGATTTAGCCGGACACGTGGAATGTCATAGAGATTTTTGTGTCTGGTATTGTGTCTATGGGTCCTGTCACAACTATCAAGAAAGCGTTTTAGTTCAGGGTTAATATTGGAATTTATGGTTCTGTACATGTAGGTTGCACAGTAGTAAGTGTGGATGTTCTGGACAGTGAGTAAATTTAGGTCTTTGAAGAGTGGGGGGGTGTGTTGCCTGGGATTGGATTGCGTGATAATTCTTACTGCGGCTTTTTGTTGAGTTAATATTGGTTTTAGGTGAGTTGTTGCTGTTGATCCCCAAGCACATATGGCATAGGTGAGATAGGGATAGATGAGTGAATAGTATAGTGTGAGTAGGGCTGATGCGGTACATAGTAACGTATCTTAGAGAGGATCCCAACCGTTTTGGATACTTTTTTTGCTATGTGGTTGATATGGGTGCTGAAATTCAGGTTGCTTTCCAGGTGTAGGCCCAGGAATTTGCCCTCATTGTGTTTAGCAATAGGAGTGTTGTCAATCATTATGTTCAGTTGTGCAACACCTGTTCTGTTACCAAACATAATGTAGAAGGTTTTGACAGTGTTAAGTGTAAGTTTGTTGGCTGTCATCCAAGTTGATATTTTTAGTAGCTCTTCATTAACAATGGTGTTGAGTGAGGCAAGATTTGGGTGGGAGATGACATAAGTCGTATCATCAGCAAAGAGAATCGGTTTCAGGTGTTGGGATACGTTGGGAAGATCATTGATGTATAGGAGGAAGAGCAGGGGACCAAGGACACTTCCCTGTGGTACTCCAATATCAAGTGGTCGTGTAGATGAAGTTGTGTCTTTAATGGTGACGTATTGATACCCGTTAGTAAGATAGGATTTGAAATACATAAGTGCGTGGCCTTATACCGTAATGGTCAAGTTTTTGGAGTAGGATGCCGTGGTCTACTGTATCAAAAGCTTTCCTTAGGTCAATAAAGAGTCCTAGCGGATATTCCTTGTTTTCAAGTGCTGTGTAAAGTAGGTCCAGCATTTTTAAAATTGTGTACTTGTACCTAAATAAACTTACTTGGTGCAAGATGATCAATCTCTAAGCTTGATCATCTTCCATGGCCTTCCTCCAGTAGTGGACCCATCGCTGCTACCACCTTCCTGTATGTAAGCCTCTGGCCTACTGCCTCTACTTTAGGCTTAGAGGCTGATCATTTTGTACCTAGGGTGATGTACTGATTACATCAAACTACCTCTCCACTTCGTCTGCCTCATCTGCCATTAAGGCTGAGTTCTAAGTTGGTATATAGTAGTAGTAATGGCCTTTATAATGTGTTTTCCAGGAATTGGTATCGGATGGAAGGAGCAGAGGACAAGGACCACTTTAGGGACTTGGAATTGCTTAAAGAAAGGTAAAAATAAAAAAAAGCCCTGAAACTTGCATGTTTAATTTTGAATTCAATAAATGTTTTTTTGCTATACGATGTGTGAGTGGTGTATTTTGCAATTAACACCAGACTCTGCTTCTTAGCTATTCAAGAAAATCTCTTTTTTTTACATGTAACATCCAAATAATAAAAATCTTGGAGTATTGCCCCTTTTTAAAAATGAAGGTGTTCACACCTTGAAAAATTGTTGAAAGATGAAACCACTCTCATGAAACATCCAGTAGGTTTGTGCATGTGCACTAGATTGGAGTGAGTGGAGGCAAGTGGCTTTTATGATATGATATGCTGTTGGAGTGTGTGTAAGGTAACATTTATGAAGGGATTTAGAGAAGCTGGCCAGCCAGACCTGCATCCTGAAGGTGGCAAGTACTGTGCCTGTATCTAAAGGAAGGGTGGGGATTTTGTAGATAGGAGGGCCATCTGAAGTGTGATGTCAGCATGCTTCTGACAAGACAGTGATTAAATGAATGACAGTGAATGTATTTCCTCTCTTTGTTTTTTGGGTAAGTCTTCCACAGTGGGGTATGGCTTGTGTGAAAAAAATTATATTGTATTAGAGATTGACCACTCATAACACAACAAAAGGCCGCAGTCAGAATGATAACAAATTCCCACTCTAGACAGCATACTCCACCAATATTCAAAAGTCTCAAACTACTCACCGTAAAGAACATTCATACTTACTCTTGTGCCTACTACATATATAAAACTTTACACTCTAATATATAAACCCTCCGCTCAAAATTCTCCTCACCAACTTTAATAGGACCCATGACCACAACACAAGACACAGATCACGTTTTGATATACCCCGTGTTCATATCAACCTATGTAAAAATTCTATGCGCATAAATGGCCCCAGAATCTGGAATTCACTACCAGTAAATATTAAGATAATCTTGTCTGAAAATCAATTTAAGACTCAACTCAAAAACCACCTACTCACCCAAAACTAAATGATCATACTATAAACTACTCTGAAAATGCTCATTATTACTTTCCTATACGATAATCTCAATTTTTAATAATATGTTACTATTATGTTACCCCCTACTCAATCAAAACTAAATACTCATATTATAAGTTAATGTCAAAAATGCTCAATGTTATTTTCCTTAAGATAATCTCAATTCCGTATTACCATTACTGTAACAATCTAATATCATTATATAATAATTTAAACAGTAAAATTTCATCATATTGTAATTTTGAAATTTTTTTTTAACTAGAATAAACTCAATAAATTTCTCTAATATTAAGTACATAGTCTTTAAGTTACTAGAATAAGCTGCCCCTAATGCCATGGCATGTCAGTGGCTCTCCTTGCACTCAATTTACGTTGTAACTACCAATACCTATGTAATCTGCAATCTGCAACAAAATAAAATTTACTTTACTTTACTACTTTACTGTATGCACATGGAAAAAGACAACTACAACAGACATTAGTAAGTACAGGCGGGCCCCACTTATACAGCAGGTTAGGTTCAGGGCTACTGCTGTAAAGTCTATAAAAGCCTGATAACATATTTACACTATCATATATTGAGATAGAGCTAGGCCTAAAAATGCATACACGGTACACACGTTACTTACTTTAAAAAATTTTCATCCTTAGCTTATAATGAGTGGTGAATATATTTATTGTAGCAAGTCTGAATAAATGAAAAATGGGTATGATTGAGAAATCACTGCATTGGAGAAGTGCCGTAAAGTGAAGTACCTGATTAGTATAGTATGTTGATATTTTTTAGTTTTTGGATTATGATGAGTCCCATAGATTTTTTTTATGCTCTGTACTGTATTACTGGCTTGTGCCCTGAAATATTTGGAATAATGGTGCTCAACTGTACAGTATTACTGTATTTCATCTAAGCTTCATGTACATTTGTCCCTACTTTCCAGTTCACTGAGGTTTGTGAGTCACTAGGAGCTTTTTTTCTTTCAATCAATCTTGGAGATTTGGAATTTTATTTAAAAGATATAAAATATTATTCTTTATTTTCAGAATTCTTTTTTTTATATTTTTTTGCAGAGACTGTGCTCTTCTGTGAACATGATATAATAACCTGAAGCATGAATTGGTTGCAGATGCAGCATCTTCAATAAAAACCGTGGTAAAAATGGGAATGATGATGGAGTGGGAGGAGCCGGGCTGGCCCCGGTATGCACCATCAAAGATCATACTAATGATGTCACCAGTGTGGATTTTGCTGGCAGGTGTCTGCTTGCCACCGGCTCATCGTAAGTTACTTCTAAGGATTTAGAAAAAAAAATATGTAATTTTACTTCCAAGGGGCAGTGTGTTAAGAGTAATTTTCCATAATTTGAAAGTTAAATTATATTGAGGTGGCAGTGTTATAATATACAGACTCTCCTCACTTAACGATGGAGTTCCGTTCCTTAGACCACGTCGGTAAACGAATTCGTCGATAAGTAAGGAGCATACTAAATGGTAGTGGGTTTGTGTCAACTATCTTTGATATTGTTTTAATGTCACCTTTACACCATTTATAACATTTCTGTTATATTTTTAAATGTTTTTACAGTATAGTGTTCTGTATACAGTGGACCCCCGGATTACGTACTGCTCCAAACTCGAACAATTATGTAAGTGTATTTTTGTAAGTGCTTTTGTAAGTGTATTTTTGGGGGTCTAAAAGGACTAATCTAATTTACATTATTCCTTATGGGAACAAATTCATTTGGTAATGGCACTTGAACAGCATTCTGGAACGAAATAATGACGTAATCCGGGGGTCCACTGTATTGTAATAAACAGAATAGAGGAAATCAGCTCCAATATACATGTACATTATTTAGGCATGCATACTGGTCAGAGAGCCCGTCGTAAGTCCGAGGTGTCGGTAAACGAGTACGTCGCTAAGTGAGGAGAGGCTGTAATTTTTTTTTTAGCTTGATAACCATTCATTGTTAATTTAAGTAGTCAGTGATCCAAAGAAAAAAATACTCCCCATTACTCCATCTAGTATGTAAGATTTTATTCTTTTAACACAGTGGCTAACTCCCACTGAGGCCAGGTTACCTCCCCAAAAAAATAGGAAACACATTGATTGTCATTCATTCAATCATTGTCTTGCCAGAAGCATGGTGACATTACAGTTCTAGCAGCCCCACCCCTCCTTCAGCATGCAGGCACTACTACTTACCTTCAGTACTCAGGTCCACCACAAAATCACCTTAAGCCAATAATTACACAACAAAAAGCAGCAATACGAACGATCACTTGGTCTACTGCCAGTCATCATGCTCCCCTACTCTTGAAAGACCTAAACCTACTTAATACACAAAAAATTCACTCATACTATTGTGCATACTACATATACAGGACAATAAATTCTAATATTAATCCTGCCCTGAAACACTTTCTTGAAAGTAGCAACCCCTCAAGGAAGGTTCCTTGATGCTGGTGAGGGGCTCTTGATCTAGGGAATTGAATCTGTGCTCTAGTTCCCTAAATTAAACCTGAATACCTTCCACATGACTTTGAGAGTGCATAAATCTGTAGTGGAGGGAAGGCGGGGTAGTGGTCGGCCTAGGAAAGGTTGGAGGGAGGGGGTAAAGGAGGTTTTGTGTGCGAGGGGCTTCGATTTCCAGCAAGCATGCGTGAGCGTATTTGATAGGAGTGAATGGAGACAAATGGTTTTTAACCCTTAAACTGTCCAAACGTAGATATACGTTCACGTGCGTAGCTGACCGAATATTTTGAGAAAAAAATAAATTGTTCTTTTTCTTTAAAATGAAGAGTGCATTTTGTTTGTCATTCCCACATGTTGTAATACTGCACACAATGAGTGCACAGACCCATTCTCTAATCTCTAGGCAACTCAGGCTTATCGTGGCAAGGTTAAAAGCATTTGAAAAAACGTAGATCTACGTTCGGGGCAGTACGCACGCGAACGTATATCTACGTTTGGACAGTTTAAGGGTTAATACTTGACATGCTGTTGGAGTGTGAGCAAAGTAACATTTATGAAGATGGGAAGTAGTACAGTGTCTGCACTCTGAAGGAAGGGTGTTAATGTTGCAGTTTTATAACTGTAGTGTAAAAGCACCCCTCTGGCAAGACAGTGATGGAGTGAATGATGATGAAAGTTTTTCTTTCTCGGGCCACCCTGCCTTGGTGGGAATCGGCTGATGTTTTAATAAATAAATAAAAAAAACCTTCCACATCCCCCCATAGGCGCTGTATAATCCTACGGGTTTAGGGATTCCCCCTTGATTATAATAATAATGATAGTAGTAACAGAACTTGTAAGCATTATACTAGACACAAAAATCTCTACGATATTCCTTGTGTCCGACTTAATCTTTGTGAAAACTCAAATGTGCGTAAAAGGACCTAAAATCAGGAACGCTCTACCTGAAAGCTCCAGTCTCTCTCTCTATCTGCTGGCTGCTTCAAAGCTACTGTTAAAAAACACCTCTCCCTAATGTGATCCTAACAACAATTAATTATGCTGAACAATTCTTTCACCTTGTATTGTACGTGTGATTGTCTACCATCCATTCATCACATGTACCAGTTTCTTCCTTAATATATATGTACAGTATATCATTTAGGAGTGAAGAAGAGCAGGATGTGAGTGTGGGGGAGGTGCGTGAGGCATTACGTAGAATGAAAGGGGGTAAAGCAGCTGGAACTGACGGGATCATGACAGAAATGTTAAAAGCAGGGGGGGATATAGTGCTGGAGTGGTTGGTATTTTTGTTAAATAAATGTATGAAAGAGGGGAAGGTACCTAGGGATTGGCAGAGAGCATGTATAGTTCCTTTATATAAAGGGAAGGGGGATAAAAGAGAGTGTAAAAATTATAGGGGAATAAGTTTACTGAGTATACCAGGTAAAGTGTATGGCAGGGTTATTATTGAAAGAATTAGAGGTAAGACAGAGAGTAGGATTGCAGATGAGCAAGGAGGCTTTAGAGTGGGTAGGGGATGTGTAGATCAAGTGTTTACAGTGAAGCATATATGTGAAAAGTATTTAGATAAAGGTAGAGAAGTTTTCATTGCATTTATGGATTTAGAAAAGGCATATGATAGAGTGGATAGGGGAGCAATGTGGCAAATGTTGCAAGTGTATGGAATAGGTAGTAAGTTGCTGAAGGCTGTAAAGAGTTTTTATGAGAATAGTGAGGCACAGGTAAGGGTGTGTAGGAGAGAGGGAGATTACTTCCCAGTAAAAGTAGGTCTTAGACAGGGATGTGTAATGTCACCATGGTTGTTTAATATATTTATAGATGGGGTTGTAAAAGAAGTAAATGCTAGGGTGTTGGGGAGAGGGGTGGGATTAAATTATGTGGAATTAAATGCAAAATGGGAGTTGACACAGTTAATTTTTGCTGATAATACTGTGCTTATGGGAGATTCTAAAGAAAAGTTGCAAAGGTTAGTGAACGAGTTTGGGAGAGTGTGTAAAGGTAGAAAGTTGAAAGTGAACATAGATAAGAGTAAGGTGATGAGGGTATCAAACGATTTAAATAAAGAAAAATTGGATATCACATTGGAGAGAGGGATTATGGAAGAAGTAAATGTTTTCAGATATTTGGGAGTTGACGTGTCAGCGGATGGGTTTATGAAGGATGAGGTTAACCATAGAATTGATGAAGGAAAAAGGTGAGTGGTGCATTGAGGTATCTGTGAGACAAAAACGTTATCCATGGAGGCAAAGAAGGAATGTACGAAAGTATAGTGGTACCAACACTCTTTTATGGGTGTGAAGCATGGGTTGCAAATGCTGCAGTGAGGAGGAGGCTGGAGGCAGTGGAGATGTCCTGTCTAAGGGCAATGTGTGTGTAAATATTATGCAGATAATTCGAATGTGGAAATTAGGAGGTGTGGAGTTACTAAAGTATTTGTCAGAGGGCTGAAGAAGGTTGTTGAGGTGGTTTGGTCATTTAGAGAGAATGGATCAAAGTAGAATGACTTGGAAAGCGTATAAATCTGTAGGGGAAGGAAGGCGGGGTAGGGTCATCCTAGAAAAGGTTGGAGGGAGGGGTAAAGGAGGTTTTGTGGGCGAGGCTTGAACTTCAGCAAGCATGTGTGAGCGTGTTAGATAGGAGTGAATGAGACAATGGTTTTGGGACATGACGATCTGTTGGAGTGTGAGCAAGGTAACATTTTGTGAAGGATTCAGGGAAACCAGTTAATTGATTTAGTTGGACTTGAGTCCTGGAAATGGGAAGTACAATGCCTGGACTTTAAGGGAGGGGTCTGGGATAGTGACAGCTGGGAGGGACTATTCTCAGCTGTTCTATCTGAGCGCCTCTGCAAAGACAGTGATTAATATGAGTGTGGTGAAAGTGTTGAATGATGATGAAAGTATTTTCTTTTTGGGGATTTTCTTTCTTTTTGGGTCACCCTGCCTGGGTGGGAGATGGCTGACTTGTTGGAAAAAAAAAAATCTAATTATCTGATATATATATATGTCAAAGACAGTTATAGTGTGAATGATGGTGAAAGTGTTTTTTTTGGGGGGGATCTCTGCCTCAGTGAGAGACAGCCAGCGTGTTAAAAAAAACTTTCAATATTTTAAAAATTATGTATTCTTATTCTTATGTATTCTTATTCTCATATATGTTTTTGTAATTATTACACAAATAATCCGCACATAGGAGAAAGAAGCTTATGACGGCATTTTGTCTGATTTAGACCATTGAGAAGTCAAAGTGAGTGAGTAGTCAGTATCAGTAGTCCAAGTCGGACTGAAACGTCATCATAAGTTTCTTTGTCCTATGTGCTGGTTGTGTATTATTCCAGTCACAGTATTGTTTCTTTTTGTTCCTTTTCTAATCATTATTTAGTTTTAAGACAGCCCAAAATGCTTTGCATAACAATGGGCTTCCTATAAAGTAATAACTTAAGGCAATCACCCCAATTGTATATTATACTGTACGTACAGTGGTACCTCGAGTTACGATGGTCCCCAAAATCGCCCTTTTATGTAAGTTTATTTTTTTAAATGCTTTTGTAAGTATATTTTTGGGGGTGTAAAAGGACTAGTCTATTTTACATTATTCCTTATGGGGATAAATTCGTTTGGTAATGGCACTTGAACAGCATTCTCGAACGAAAAAATATCGTAACTCGAGGTACCACTGTATTCCACTTTATAAAGTTTTTTTTTTTTTTGTAAGGTTCACTCATATGCTTCAATGTAGACACTCAGTCTACATATCTTCTACTCTTCCTAAATCCTTCTTATTCCTCAGCAATCCTGCTTTCTCTCTTACCCCAACCCTTTTATTAATCTACCACACACTTTACTCTGTAGTACACTCCCTTATAGGTACATATGCATATGTAATATAGATATACACTGTACGTTACACATAGATGGTGTGTAGATGTTTCTGTCTTTTGGTGCTAATTACAAGATAGTATACTACATCTCAGAGTATAATATTGTTTTCAGTGACAAGAGTGTTCGATTGTACAAGTGGCAAGTTGATGATTCCTTTGTCGAGGTTGGTTACTCTCCGCTTCTTGGACACACTTATGGAGTCAACTGTGTGAGTTTCTCTCCATTTGGAACAAAGTTGGCCTCTGCTTCAACCGATGGCTCAACAATTATCTGGGATGTGAAGGTAATGACAGTGTTTTCATAATACAGTGGTCCCTCGGTTTTCGGTCATCTCCAAACTCGCCCTTTTATGTAAGTGTATTTTCGTAAGTGCTTTTGCAAGTGTATTTTTGGGGTCTGAAATAGACTAACCTACGTGACATTATTTCTTAAGCAAGTAAATTCGTTCAGTAATGGCACTTGAGCAGCATTCTGGAAAGAATTTTCGGCCAAAACCGAGGGTCCACTGTACAGTGTAAGAAATATTGGGTACTCTAGGTAAATATCTGGAGAAAATAGCCTAACCCTGGTGTCTAGATTAGCTTTTGCAGAGCTGTGTAAATACTGGTACTAATGTTTTTTAAAACATCAGCCTTCTCTCACTGAGGCAGAGTCACCCAAAAAAGAAAACTCATTCACCATCACTTATACAGCAGTTGTCTTTCCAGAAGTGTTTACATATCACAGTTCAAATGAGCTTCCAAACTGCAGTATACCCACTTGTCCTTCTGAGTGCATACATTATACTTCCCACCTTCAGAATTCCATTATTTTTATTTCCAATACTGTATGTCAGTATTTTGTAGCTCACTGATTTCTGAAGCCCTTGTTAGATGACATCGTGTATTTTTTTTCACATGTTATATACATTATTTAATTAGTTGAAATGCCAAGTTCCATGGATATGCTGATTTGCAGTATCATTATTTTTATCAATGTATCATACATCACATGCATTGTTATTTACACAGATTGGGATCTGAGTGTCATTTGACACCTAATTACTACATCAACAGACCGGGGAGCGTCTGTGTTCACTGCAACCATCAAGTGAAGCAGCAGTGAGAGTGTGTGCCTTTTCTCCAAATTCAGTGTTGTTAGCGGCAGGGGGAGATGATGACATGGCTGGTATATGGGACGTGTCAACATTATCATTACTCAGGTGCGTTTGATTTCTTAAATGAACATTCAGTTATTTATCTTTTACCTTTTAATTTAATTCATTCAAATTATTTTAAGTTCTGTATGTTTATTATATTTTAACCCTTTCAATAACTCATGTAGAACTACATCACTGAGGCCAGGGTTCTTCACGTAGTTCTGTCATGAGCTCAGCTCACTCAGATGAGCTGTGAGTGGTGAATTTTGGCCTAGATATGAGAGAATGGGTCTACATGTTGAATGCACCGTTTAAAAAATCCTTCCCTGTGCAGTGCTTGATGGAAAAGCAAAACTGATCATGTGTTTGATTTAAAATAGCAAATTTGAGGTGTTTTCTAGGATGCTTTTATGGTTTTATTGGGTATTCCATGATATCATTTGATATAATTGAAGACATACTACTGAAATAGAGATAATTTCGGTTGATTTCAGTACTGAAAGTAGCTCGAGATTGAGCTCAAAGTAGGGAAAATATTTGATTTTTGCAGATTTTCCAGAGGAAGGGTAAGGCTTCCCTACATCCCCCATTCTGTTTTATGGGTTTTTAATAGGTCTGATTCAATTACTGGGATGCCTTAAACCATGACCAGTCATTTCTGGTTATATTTTATTATCCAGGAAATAAGGTAAATATTTTATTTTTGTGTAATTATGAATTCAAAATGGAAGGCAAGTATAATGTTGCTTTAGGGCCAGGAATGTTTTTTTGTTTATTTTGCCCTCTAGTTTTAAACTGGTATTTTTTAATTTTGTGTAAAATTGGCCAAATTACCAAATTCTGTGCATGTTATAGGGTAGTTTTAATAGTTGAATGGGCGGTTACTGTACTCAGTCGATAGAACAGAAAGAACATATGTACTAGTAAAATTACTAAGAATTTGGTTGGATGGATCTATGAAATTTGACTTAAAATAGAATTCATAGTTGGTAAAATTGCCGATGTGGAAATTGAGCCCAGACTACTAACTTTCCACCTGCGTAATTCCGTAAGTTTTCCTTTAAATTTTGTACTTTTGGTGTCGTTACTTTTGGAAAAAGATTCTCTGCCATTTCAGATTTTTTTTTTTTAAATGTGGACACTGTGGGCATCACCCTCACCCCCACACCACCTTTACATCCACCTCACTAATCCTTACACCTACACCACCCACCATTACACCCACACCACCCACCATTACACCCACACCACCCACCATTACACCCACACCACCCACCATTACACCCACACCACCCACCATTACACCCACACCACCCACCATTACACCCACACCACCCACCATTACACCCACACCACCCACCATTACACCCACACCACCCACCATTACACCCACATCACCCACCCACTCAATCCCTCTTTCACCCTCTATTTGTAAGTGAAAGGAAACAGTACTGAATGTAAAATATTTGAAAAAAATTCTTTGTAAAGCAAATTAACTGAAATTAGATATGGAATATTATGGCTCAGGAACACATTAATTAATTTTGTTATTTCTTGTAAGGAAAATAGGTTCTGAGCATCAAACAATCAAATTACGATGAATTTTCTGTAAGTTGAGGTCTTACTGTACTATATATTAATAATTGTTAGTGACAATTGTTTTTAACAATTTATATTATCTGAACCCTTTACAATTGTTCTTCAATATTATAAAATATATTTTGTGATCACTGCTTTCTGCAGCTGCAGCAAGTTTTGATATTTTCCTGACAGTAAACTCCTATTATAATGGAATAGATTGAGACCAATGTTTTTTTTTTATTTACGTTTTATGCGAAGAAATGGAAAAATTACAGACCTAATAACCGAATCTTTACCAAATGTTATGCAAATACAGAAGTCTCGCTCCCAAAGTTCTCTTATAGTCCTTAATGGTGTCCAGTAGCTCAGTTGGTAGTGCACTCAGTTCACACACTGAGTGTGTCTAGTTCAATTCCTGGTACAGGTGGAAACATTGGGCATGTTTCTTTAAGGCACCTGCTGTCCCTGTTCACCTAGTAGCAAGTAGGTACCTGGGTGTTAACCAACTGGTGTGAGTTGCATCCTGGGGAGTGGTAGTATACCCACCCCCCTAATCACAAACCCCACCCCCACTGCAACCCCCCATAGGCCCCTGCCAGGGCTTCCGCTCCCCCAACCCCAACATTCTCCCAGGACCAGTCTTAGAAAAGAAGTTGAAGGTTTGGTACACGAACACGGATGGAATAACAAATAAATATGAAGAGTGGCATGAAAGAATCAATGAGAAGTCCCCAGACATCATAGCAGTCACAGAAACGAAACTCACCGAGACAATAACAGATGCAACCTTCCCACCAAGATATCAGAACCTGAGGAAAGATAGAAGAAGAAGAGGGGGAGGAGGGGTTGCACTGCTTGTAAAAAAACAATGGAGATTTGAGAAAATGGAAGGCATGGACAAGATTGGAGAAAGGGATTACATAGTAGGTACACTTCAGTCTGGGGAACATAAGGTAGTCATTGCAGTAATGTATAATCCACCACAGAACTGCAGGAGGCCAAGAGAGGAATATGAAGAGAGCAACAGAGCAATGGTGGACACACTGGCTGAGGTGGCAAGAAGAGCTTACTCGAGCAGAGCAAAGTTACTGGTTATGGGTGATTTCAACCACGGAGATCGATTGGGAAAATCTGGAGCCACACAGGGGTCCCGAAACATGGAGAGCCAAGATGATGGATGTGGTACTGGAAAACCTCATGCATCAATGTGTTAAAGACACTACCAGAGAGAGAGGGGAGGATGAACCAGCAAGACTGGACCTCATGTTCACCCTGAGCAGTTCAGACATTGAGGACATCACATATGAGAGGCCCCTTGGAGCTAGTGATCATGTGGTTTTGTTCTTTGAATACATAGTAGAGTTACAAGTGGAGAGGGTAACAGGAGCTGAATGGGAAAAGCCAAATTATAAAAGGGGGATTACACAGGTATGAGGAACTCCTGCAGGAGGTTCAGTGGGACAGAGAATTGGTAGGAAAGTCTGTAAACGAAATGATGGAATACGTAACAACAAAATGCAAGGAGGCAGAGAAAAGGTTTGTTCCCAAGGGCAACAGAAATAATGGGAAGACCAGAACGAGCCTTTAGTTTACCCGAAGGTGCAGCAAAAACTAAGTGCACTAGAGAATGGAAAAAGTATAGAAGACAAAGGACCCAGGAAAATAAGAAGATTAGTCGAAGAACCAGAAACTAGTATGCACAGATAAGAAGGGAGGCCCAGCGACAGTATGAAAACAACATAGCATCGAAAGTCAAGTCTGACCCGAAACTGCTGTATAGCCACATTACGAGGAAGACAACAGTCAAAGACTAGGTGATAAGGCTGAGGAACTCACAAGAAATGATCAAGAGGTATGTGAGGAGCTCAACATGAGATTTAAGGAAGGATTAACAGTGGAGATAGGAAGGACTCTGGGAAGACAGAACAGAGGGGGACATCAACAAGGAATATACCAACAAGTGTTGGATGACATACACACAACTGAGGAGGAGGTGAAGAAGCTGCTAAGGGACCTTGATACCTCAAACGCGATAGGACCGGACAACATCTCCCCATGGGTCCTTAGAGAGGGAGCAGAGACGATGTGTGTGCCACTAACCACGATCTTCAACACATCACTCAAAACTGGGCAACTACCTGAGGCATGGAAGACAGCAAATGTAGTTCCCATTTTTAAGAACGGAAACAGAAACGAGGCACTAAACTATAGACCAGTGTCACTGACGTGTATAGTATGCAAAGTCATGGAGAAGATTATCAGGAGGAGAATGGTAGAGCACCTGGAACGGAACAAGATTATAAATGACAACCAGCACGGATTCAGGGAAGGCAAATCCTGTGTCACAAACCTCCTGGAGTTTTATGACAAGGTAACAGAAGTAAGACAAGGATGGGTTGACTGCATTTTCTTGGACTGCAAGAAGGCCTTCGATTCAATTTCTCACAAGAGATTAGTGCAGAAGCTAGAAGATCAGGCACGTATAACAGGAAGGGCACTGCAATGGATCAGGGAGGCAACAACGAGTCATGGTACGTGATGAGGTATCACAGTGGGTGCCTGTGACGAGCGGGATCCCACAGGGGTCAGTCCAAAGACCAATGCTATTTTTGGTATATGTGAATGACATGATGGAAGGGATAGACTCAGAAGTGTCCCTGTTCGCAGATGATTTGAAGTTAATGAGAAGAATTAAATCAGATGAGGATCAGGCAGGACTACAAAGAGACCTGGACAGGCTGGACACGTGGTCCAGCAACTGGCTTCTCGAATTTAACCCTGCCAAATGCAAAGTCATGAAGATTGGGGAAGGGCAAAGAAGACTGCAGACAAAGTATAGGCTAGGTGGCCAAAGACTTCAAACCTCACTCAAGGAGAAAGATCTTGGGATGAGTATAACACCGAGCACGTCTCCGGAAGCACACATCAACCAGATAACTGGTGCAGCATATGGCACCTGGCAAACCTGAGAATAGCGTTCCGATGCCTTAGTAAGGAATCGTTCAAGACCCTGTACACTGTGTACGTCAGGCCCATATTGGAGTATACAGCACCAGTTTGGAACCCACACCTGGTCAAGCACGTCAAGAAATTAGAGAAAATGCAAAGGTTTGTAACAAGGTTAGTTCCGGAGCTAAAGGGAATGTCCTATGAAGAAAGGTTAAGGGAAATCGGCCTGACAACACTGGAGGACAGGAGAGATAGGGAGGACATGATAATGACATAAAATACTGAGAGGAATTGACAAGGTGGACAGAGACAGAATGTTCCAGAGATGGGACACAGCAACAAGGGGACACAGTTGAAAGTTGAAGACTCAGATGAATCACAGGGATGTTAGGAAGTATTTCTTCAGTCACAGAGTGTTCAGGAAGTGTAATAGTTTGGGAAGCGATGTAGTGGAGGCAGGATCCATTCATAGCTTTAAGAAGAGGTATGATAAAGCTCATGGTGCAGGGAGAGTGACCTAGTAGCAGCCAGTGAAGAGGTGGGGCCAGGAGCTATGAATCGACCCCTGCAACCACAACTAGGTGAGTACACACACACACACACACTAAAAAAACACATACAAGCTTCACTAATATTTTTGTGAATGAATTCATGTCTGCATAAATAATTTATTATGATTGTAACCAGATACAGTGGACCCCCGAGTATCGGCTGTAATCCGTTCCAGGAGCTAGGCCTTAACTCGAATTGGCTGAAAGTCAAACCATTATTTCCCATAAGAAATAATGTAAATACAATTAATCCGTTCCAGACACCCAAAAATATTCACAACACATATTATAATTATAAATTTACATTTAAAATAACATTTACTTACCTTTATTGAAGATACTTGCTGGCATCTGGAAGATAGGGAGGAGGAGTGAGGGAGGGCTTAGTGTTTGGAAGGGAAATCCCTCTCCATAAGGACTTCAGGTATCGAAGTCCTGTCTGGGGTTACTTCCCTTCTTGGTCTTTTAATGCCACTAGGACCAGCTTGAGAGTCACTGGACCCCTGTCTCACAAAATAACTGTCCACAGTCCTCTGTTTCTGGCGCCTCTTTAACATGTTCCTGAAGTGCAATATGGCTCTGTCACTGAACTTATTGCAGAGATGGCTTATTTCAGCTTGCTCAGGGTAGTATTTTTCAACAAATTCCTGCACCTTATTCCACATTGAACAAATTTCCTTAATCTCTGAAGACACCTCCAGTCTATCTTCCTCCTCCTGTGAAGCAATTTCCTCTACTCTGGTGTGATGCTGTTCCAGATGAAGCTCTTGCAGCTCTTCAGTGGTTAGCTCTACCCTGTGGTCCTCCACCAACTCTTCCACATCCTTGCCACTCACCTCCAACCCCAGGGACTTGCCCAATGCCACAATACCTTCCACAACAGGCAGAGGGTCGTCAGCGTCAGGGTCAACCTCAAACCCTTCAAAATCCCTCTGTTCGATACAACCTGGACATAATTGTCTCCAAGCAGAGTTCAAAGTTCTGGAAGTCACTCCCTCCCAAGCCTTACCTATAAGGCTTATGCAATGGAGGATACTGAAGTGATTCCTCCAGAACTCTCTTAGGGTCACCTCAGTGTCTGAGGTCATTTCAAAGCACTTTTGAAACACTGCTTTTGTGTAGAGTTTTTTGAAATTAGAAATGACCTGCTGGTCCATGGGCTGGATGAGAGGAGTGGTGTTAGGAGGCAAGAACTTCACTCTGATGAAACTGAACTTGTCAGACAAAAAGTCTGCCAAGTTGTGAGGATGAGCAGGAGCATTGTGTAGTACCAGGAGGCACTTGAGTCCCAATTTCTTTTCTTGTAGGTATTTTTTCACACTGGGGCCAAACACTTGATTGACCCACTCTATGAAAATTTCCCTCGTGACCCATGCCTTAGTGTTAGCTTTCCAAAACGAACAATTTATTCTTGGTGACATTGTTTTTCTTGAAAACACTGGGATTTTCAGTGTGATACACCAGTAAAGGCTTCACTTTAAAATCCTCACTAGCATTACTACACAACATGAGAGTTAGCCTGTCTTTCATAGGCTTGTGTCCTGGCAGTGCCTTTTCCTCCTGAGTAATGTAGGTCCTCTTTGGCATTTTCTTTCAAAAGAGGCCTGTTTCATCACAATTAAACACTTGTTGGGGTTTGAATTTTTCAGTGTCTACAAACCCCTTAAATTCAGTCACAAACTTTTCAGCAGCAAGTTTGTCTGAACTGGCTGCCTCACCATGCCTTACAACACTGTGTATGCCACTACATTTCCTAAATCTGTCAAACCAGCCTTTGCTGGTCTTAAAATCACTCGCATCAGCACTGGTTCCGGGCATTTTCTTGACAAGATCTGCGTCCAACTGCCTTGCCTTTTCACAAATTATCGCCATGGAAACACTATCACCCGCTATCTGTTTTTCATTGATCCACACCACCAACAACTTCTCAACCTCATCCACTGTTTTTGATCTATTTTTGGCAAACATGTCAACACCTTTCGCAACATCAGCTTCCTTGATTTCTTTTCTCTTTGCCAGGATAGAGGTG
Source organism: Cherax destructor (assembly GCA_009830355.1). Taxonomy (NCBI): domain Eukaryota; kingdom Metazoa; phylum Arthropoda; class Malacostraca; order Decapoda; family Parastacidae; genus Cherax; species Cherax destructor. Next base: position 18,814 of record WNWK01010201.1, on the reverse strand, counting down.
ATAGTAGATTTGTTTTTGTTGTACATCCTGGCAAGCTCCCCCGCACGTACGCCACTCATATTTTTCTACTATCTCCTTCTTCAGTTCGATGGTGTTCCTCACTTTCTTTACCACAGGGGTGCCACTAGGAAGCTTTTTTGGACCCATGGTGACTTATATTTCACAGTGACAATCAATAAACACAATAAAATTATTGTGAAATGTTTGAATGAGCACGCTGGGTAATGTTCACTCAAGGATAAACAAAGCTAGACTGGCTCACAACGCCTGCGCGGGAGGCGCTCAAGCGCGGGCAGGTGGACAGGTCTGATACGCGGGCCGATAGTCGGGGAAACAGCTGATTGTCGGGGAAAAATTGGGCTGAAAAAAGCGATCGAAACTCGAGTCTGTCGATACTCAGACCGGCCGATAGTCGGGGGTCCACTGTATAAGCATGTAAGTAGTTTATTATCACTGTAACTTTTTTAGCTATCATAACTTTGTACCCCAGTCCCTGGACCCACTATGTGCCTCTGTAATCTTTTGACTACAACCCACACCACTGATATGAGGTGCAAAATAAAGACAGCAACCACTCAGGGAGGTACTACCATCCTGCCAGGTGACTGTGAAACAGAAACCTGAAACTGTTTTACATGATGGTAGGATTGCTGGTGTCTTTTTTCTGTCTCATAAACGTGCAAGATTTCAGGTACGTCTTGCTACTTCTACTTACACTTAGGTCACACTACGCAAACATGTACACGTTTATTGTATACACACTCATCTGAGTTTTCTTTGATTTTATCTTAATAGTTCTTGTTCTTATTGCTTTTCCCTTTCATATCCATGGGGAAGTGGAATAAGAATCTTTCCTCCGTAAGCCATGCGTGTTGTAAAAGTCAACTAAAATGCCGGGAACAATGGGCTAGTAACCCCTTTTCCTGTATAGCTTACTAAAAAGAAGAAGAAGAAAATCGTCAAAGTGGGATGTTTGAATGTGCGTGGATGTTGTGCGAATGATAAGAAAGAGATGATTGTAGATGTTATGAATGAAAAGAAGCTGGATGTCCTGGCTTTAAGTGAGACAAAGCTGAAGGGGGTAGGAGAGTTTCAGTGGGGAGAAATAAATGGGATTAGATCAGGGGTTTCAAATAGAGTTAGAGCTAAAGAAGGAGTGGCAATAATGTTGAATAATCAGTTATGGCAGGTAAAGAAGGAATATAAATGTATAAATTCAAGGATTATGTGGAGTAAAATAAAGGTTGGATGTGAAAAGTGGGTTATAGTAAGTGTTTATGCACCTGGAGAAGAGAGAAGTGTAGAGGAGAGAGAGATTTTGGGAAATGTTGAGTGAGTGTGTGGGAGTTTTCAACCAAGTGAGAGAGTAATTGTGGTTGGGGATCTTAATGCTAAAGTGGGTAAAAATGTTGTGGATGGAGTAGTAGGTAAATTTGGGGTGCCAGGGTAAATGTAAATGGGGAGCCATTAATTGAGCTATGTGTAGAAAGAGGTTTGGTAATAAGTAATACATATTTTATGAAAAAGAGGATAAATAAATATACAAGGTATGATATAGCACGTAAGGAAAGTAGTTTGTTGGATTATGTATTGGTGGATAAAAGGTTGATGAGTAGGCTTCAGGATGTACATGTTTATAGAGGGGCAACGGATATATCAGATCATTATTTGGTTGTAGCTACAGTTAGAGTAAAAGGTAGATGGGACAAAAGAAAATGGCAACAGCAAGTAAGAGAGAGGTAAAAGTGTATAAACTAAGGGAGGAGGAAGTTAGGGTGAGATATAAGGAACTATTGGCAGAAAGGTGGGCTAGTGCAAGTAGGAGTAGTGGGGGTTGAAGAGAGTTGGGATAGTTTTAAAAATGCAGTATTAGAATGTGGGGCAGAAGTTTGTGGTTATAGGAGGGTGGGTGCAGGAGGAAAGAGGAGTGAGTGGTGGAATGAAGAAGTAAAGGGTGTGATAAAAGAGAAAAAGGTAGCTTATGAGAGGTTTTACAAAACAGAAGTGTTAGTAGAAGAGCAGAGTATATGGAGAGTAAAAGAAAGGTGAAGAGAGTGGTGAGAGAGTGAAAAAGAAGAGCGGATGAAAGAACGGGAGAGGCTCTGTCAAGAAATTTTGCTGAAAACAAGAAAAATTTTGGAGTGAGATAAACAAGGTAAGAAAGCCTAGGACGAATGGATTTGTCAGTTAAAAACAGAGTAGGGAGTTAGTAGATGGGGAGCTGGAGGTATTGGGTAGATGGCGGGAATATTTTGAGGAACTTTTAAATGTTGATGAAAAGAGGGAGGCGATAATTTCATGTACTGGCCAGGGAGGTACAACATCGTTTAGGAGTGAAGAAGAGCAGGATGTGAGTGTGGGGGAGGTGCGTGAGGCATTACGTAGAATGAAAGGGGGTAAAGCAGCAGGAATTGACGGACTCATGACAGAAATGTTAAAAGCAGGGGGGGATATAGTGCTGGAGTGGTTGGTATTTTTGTTTAATAAATGTATGAAAGAGGGAAGGTACCTAGGGATTGGCAGCGAGCATGTATAGTTCCTTTATATAAAGGGAAGGGGGATAAAGAGAGTGTAAAAATTATAGGGGAATAAGTTTACTGAGTATACCAGGTAAAGTGTATGGCAGGGTTATTATTGAAAGAATTAGAGGTAAGACAGAGAGTAGGATTGCAGATGAGCAAGGAGGCTTTAGAATGGGTAGGGGATGTGTAGATCAAGTGTTTACAGTGAAGCATATATGTGAACAGTATTTAGATAAAGGTAGAGAAGTTTTTATTGCATTTATGGATTTAGAAAAGGCATATGATAGAGTGGATAGGGGAGCAATGTGGCAAATGTTGCAAGTGTATGGAATAGGTAGTAAGTTACTGAAGGCTGTAAAGAGTTTTTATGAGGATAGTGAGGCTCAGGTTAGGGTGTGTAGGAGAGAGGAGATTACTTCCGGTAAAAGTAGGTCTTAGACAGGATGTGTGATGTCACCATGGTTGTTTAATATATTTATAGATGGGGTTGTAAAAGAAGTAAATGCTAGGGTGTTGGGGAGAGGGTGGGATTAAATTTTGGAGAATTAAATGCAAAATGGGAGTTGACACAGTTACTTTTTGCTGATGATACTGTGCTTATGGGAGATTCTAAAGAAAAGTTGCAAGGTTAGTGGACGAGTTTGGGAGAGTGTGTAAAGGTAGAAAGTTGAAAGTGAACATAGATAAGAGTAAGGTGATGAGGGTATCAACGATTTAAATAAAGAAAAATTGGATATCACATTGGAGAGAGGGATTATGGAAGAAGTAAATGTTTTCAGATATTTGGGAGTTGATGTGTCAGCGGATGGATTTATGAAGGATGAGGTTAACCATAGAATTGATGAAGGAAAAAAGGTGAGTGGTGCATTGAGGTATCTGTGGAGACAAAAACGTTATCCATGGAGGCAAAAAAGGAATGTACGAAAGTATAGTGGTACCAACACTCTTATATGGGTGTGAAGCATGGGTTGCAAATGCTGCAGCGAGGAGGAGGCTGGAGGCAGTGGAGATGTCCTGTCTAAGGGCAATGTGTGGTGTAAATATTATGCAGAAAATTCGGAATGTGGAAATTAGGAAAAGGTGTGGAGTTACTAAAAGTATTTGTCAGAGGGCTGAAGAGGGTTGTTGAGGTGGTTTAGTCATTTAGAGAGAATGGATCAAAGTAGAATGACTTGGAGAGCGTATAAATCTGTAGGGGAAGGAAGGGGGGTAGGGGTCGTCCTAGAAAAGGTTGGAGGGAAGGGGTAAAGGAGGTTTTGTGGGCAGGGGCTTGGACTTCCAGCAAGCATGTGTGAGCGTGTTAGATAGGAGTGAATGGAGACGAATGGTTTTGGGACATGACGATCTGTTGGAGTGTGAGCAGGGTAACATTGTGTGAAGGGATTCAGGGAAACCAGTTAATTGATTTAGTTGGACTTGAGTCCTGGAAATGGGAAGTACAATGCCTGCACTTTAAAGGAGGGGTCTGAGATAGTGACAGCTGGGAGGGACTTTTCTCAGCTGTCGTATCTGAGCTCCTCTGCAAAGACAGTGATTATGTATGAGTGTGGTGAAAGTGTTGAATGATGATGAAAGTTTTTTCTTTTTGGGGATTTTCTTTCTTTTTGGGTCACCCTGCCTCGGTGGGAGACGGCCGACTTGTTGAAAAAAAAAAAAAAAAAAAAAATGTACATCATTGATGCCAGTGTTGTTTATGTAGCTCTATGGTTTAAGCATTAAATTTTGAGAATAGGCCTGTGCAGAAAGTGAGGAATTGGATCAAATTGAGCATTGGAATTGGCTTAAAATAGGGCTTAATGTGGACAGAAATGCTGATGCATAAGTTGTGCCCAGACCGCCGAAACTGCCAACTTTGCGCCTGTGTAATTGTGCAAGTTTCCATCAAATTTCACATACAGTGGACCCTCGCTATTCGAACACTCCAAAACTCACCCTTTTATGTAAGTTTATTATTGTAAGTGCTTTTATAAGTGTATTTTTGGGGGTCTGAAATGGACTAATCTAATTTACATCATTCCTTATGGGAATAAATTCGTTTGGTAACAGTACTTGAACAGCATTCTGGAATGAGGGTGAGTTTTGGAGTGTTCGAATAGCGAGGGTCCACTGTATTTGATGTCTATTACCTTCAGAAGAGGATTCCCTTTCATTTCAGAAGATAAAATTATTATCTTTTTTTGAAAAATCGTGGCACTGTCAGATAGTGAATGAAGACAAATAGTTTTTGGGACCTGACATACTGTTGGAGTGTGAGCAGGGTAATATTTTGTGAAGGGATTCAGGGAAACCGGTTAGCTGGACTTGAGTCCTGGAGGTGGGAAGTACAATGTCTGCAGTTTACAAGAGGGGGTTGGGATATTGGCTGTTTGGTGTGACGTCTAAACTGTCATATCTGGGCACCTCTGCAAAGACTATGTGTGAATGATGGTGAATGTGTTTCTTTCTTTTTCGGGTCGGTGGGAGACGGCTGGTGTGCAAAAAAAAAAATTATCAATAAAATAATAATAATAATTGTAGTTTATGTAGCAGTTAGAGATTCATAACATTACATAGAGTAACATCAATTATGATACTGACTATTCTATTACTATTGTATGTTACAGTATAGTATATACAGTATCAAATGCTTATCAAGATCCGCAATAATATTTTCGTATTCACATTGGAGTATTTTAAGCTACAGTTTATTACCGTCTTATAGTGAAGATAAGTTTAAATTTTATTGACATATTGAGTATTTTAACTGAGTTAGGTATATAATTTAGACAGTTGCTACAGTACAGTGGACCCTCGGAAATCGAACACTCCAAACTCGCCCTTTTATGTAAGTTTATTATTGTAAGTGCTTTTATAAGTGTATTTTTGGGGGTCTGAAATAGACTAATCTAATTTACATCATTCCTTATGGGAATAAATTCGTTTGGTAACAGCACTTGAACAGCATTCTGGAATGAGGAATGTTCGAAACTCGGGGGTCCACTGTATATTGCAGTTTAGGCAGTTGGTATGGTACGGTATTGGTAATAAAAGTGCAGGAGAGGGAAAGAATTACATTGATAGTGGTTAGACTAAGTATGATAGGTCTTCTTCTTTCTTCTTTCAACACGTCGGCCGTTTCCCACCGAAGCGGGGTGGCCCAAAATGAAAAACGAAAGTTTTCCCTTTTACATTTAGTAATATATACAGGAGAAGGGGTTACTAGCCCCTTGCTCCCGGCATTTTAGTCGCCTCTTACGACACGCATGGCTTACGGAGGAAGAATTCTGTTCCACTTCCCCATGGAGATAAGAGGAAATAAGAACAAGAACTAGTAAGAAAATAGAAGAAAACCCAGAGGGGTGTGTATATATATGCTTGTACATGAATGTGTAGTGTGACCTAAGTGTAAGTAGAAGTAGCAAGATGTACCTGAAATCTTGCATGTTTATGAGACAGAAAAAAGACACCAGCAATCCTACCATCATGTAAAACAATTACAGGCTTTCGTTTTACACTCACTTGGCAGGACGGTAGTACCTCCCTGGGTGGTTGCTGTCTACCAACCTACTACCTAGGTAAGTATGATAGGTACTTGCATTTAAGTGAGATATTACAGAGAGTGTAGGTAGTCCTGCTTAGAATTTTTTAAAATTTAGTAAATACAGTGGTCCCTCGGTTTTCGTGCATCTCCAAACTTGAACATTTATGTAAGTGTATTTTCGTAAGTGCTGATGCAAGTGTATTTTTGGGGGTCTGGAATAGACTAACCTACGTGACATTATTTCTTAAGGAAGTAAATTCGTTCGGTAATGGCACTTGAGCAGCATTCTGGAACGAATTTTCGGCAAAAACCGAGGGACCACTGTATTGTACAAATTTTGATCACCTCTGGTATGCTGTTCTATATTTTGAACTCCTTTATATGCAGTGAGTATCTACATAAGTTAAGACATGTAAAAGGTATATCAGTGAGATTCCTTCTAATATTGTTTAATCTGAAAAAAGTTTTTAATAAACTTTGTATACAGTAGCCTTTCTGGAAAATTTAAAGCCCTCTTTCAAACATTTTTTCCTCGACATAGTTATTCATAATACTACACCATACTGTAAGGAAAAAGAACTTGTTTCATTCTGGTTCAATAATTTATTGTAATGTGCTTGTATGTCAAATCACACACACACTGCTTTATACTTTTTTTTTTATGCTTGTGAGCTACCATTTATTATACAAGTGGTTCATCTGTAGTTAAACTTTCAGATAAAATATCTTGAGAAAGATGGAGAATCTACTTTGTTCATCAGGATCATTGCTCAATGGTAATATTCATTAGTTTATTCCATTTCCAATATATTCCACTACTACTCATTGAATTCCACTCCCTTAACAGGATGCATGTTGTTGCTAACTAGAAAGCTTGTGTGACTTCAGTTCCCATTGGCCATTTGAATTTTGTATTGAGGTGGTCAAGTGTATGTATCTTTCTCCCTGCTCTCCAACCCACTACAGATGGTGAAACCATTACAGATGCTGAGGGCTTCATTGATGATCAATTTCTGACTTTTGGTTCCTTCCGAGTTACAATCAGTGTTTTCAATGTCTTCTGCACAATGTTTTGTTTGAGTTGAGCACCTTGCAGTTTTCTGGTTGAGTTTGTGCTTGTTTTACTGCCACCACCAAACCACAACAAACACTCAGCCACTACCACAAGCACTGATCAGTTACACACATTTGACTCCTAAGGACTGGACATAGTACGTACTTTACTGAATATTTTCTAGTTACCAAGTTCAAGCCACCTGAATTCTTGTAAAGTTATTTGACCTTTTTATAAAATATGATTGCATGTATTTATGTATATACTACATATGTATGCATGTTGATAATATACATGCATATTTATGCAGTATTCACTTGTAAATATTTGAAATACAGTTGGCCCCTCCATACCCGTGGGTTCTGCATCCACAGATTGGAAATACTTGAAAAAAAATTCCAGAAAGATTAAAAAGGAAAATTTGAATTTGCCACGCACAGAGTGCTCTGCTGAATCCACACAAATGAAGTTATGTGTAGGCGAACAGTGCTTATTGTTTTGAGCATTATTCGCCTTGTGTTTCGTTTGGTTGCTACTTGTGTTCTGTGTACCCTTTGTTTCTGTGAAAAAATGGCTCCTAAAAAGCAATTAAGTGGTTAAAGCAATCCCTCAAAGGCGAAGAGGGAGTGTGAAGTGCTATCTCTCGATGAGAAAATATAAATCTTAGATCTTTTGAAAAGTGGCATGCCACTTGCCGAAGGGGCTGTAAGGTTGATAAGAACGAATCGAGCATTCGCACAATAAATCAGAAAGAAGCTGGAATTCGTGGAAGTAATAATACTGCCTCTACAATAGCAAAAATTGTTTCTCTGATTTGTGATAAAGTGCTTGCAAAGACTGAGCTAGCATTAAGTTTGTGGCTAGAGGACATGTCACAGAACCATATCCCTGTTGATGACAAAATTATGCATGAAAAAGCATTTAACCTCTGTGAGGGAGTTGAGGAGAGTGAGAGGAAGGAGTTTAAGGCTAGTAAAGGATGGCTGGCTAGCTATGTAAAGTGCTACAGCCTTAAGAACTTCAAGAAATCCTCTACAGAAGATGATGATGATGCAGAAAATTTACAGGAGACATCAATTTGAACACTTGAAAGATTTGCAGCAGTTTTTCAACAGTCACAAGTGTTAACCCTTTCAGGGTCCAAACCGTAGTTCTACGCCATGAGCTCAGCTCACTCAGATAAGCTGTGAGCGGTAAATTTGTGCCTAGATATGAGAGAATACATCTATGTGGTAAGTGTGCACCACATAAAACAAATCCTGCAGCACACACTGCATAATGAGAGAAAAAAACTGAGACTGTAATTTTCGATTAAAACAGTGACTTTGCAGTGTTTTTTCGTATGCTTTTTATAGTTGTACAGTGGACCCTCGCTATTCGAACACTCCAAACTCGCCCTTTTATGTAAGTTTATTATTGTAAGTGCTTTTATAAGTGTATTTTTGGGGGTCTGAAACAGACTAATCTAATTTACAGCATTCCTCCTGGGAATAAATTTATTTGGTAACAGCACTTGAACAGCATTATGGAATAAAGAATGTTCGAAAGTCGGGGGTCCACTGTATTTGCGATTTCTTGGTATCATTTGATAGAATGGAAAATATATTACAGAAATAGAGATGATATTGATTGGTTTTAGTATTGGAAATGGCTTGAAACTGAGCTCAAAGTAGCGGAAATGTTAAATTTTTGTTGATGTTCAAGAGTAAACAAAATGACCTCACACGTCTAATACGCGCCAGCTGGTGGGTCCAATATACGTTCACAAATGTGGTGATATTATTTATACAATTATTACAATATTGAATAAAAATTCATTATGTGAATAAAAAATAAAAATGGAATTCATTTGTAAAGACTGAAAACGTAACTAATGAACAGAGGAAATGTTAGTTTAGTGCCAGGAATGCCTGCATTGTTTATTCTGCACCCTATTTTGAAATTGGAATGCTATTTTGAACTTTGTGTTAAATTGGCTAAATTACCAATTTTCGATCACTTTATTTTGTAGTTGAAACAGTTGACTGGGCGATTTCTTGTGTTCAATCGATAGAAAAGAAGTAATACTAGCGAAATAGCTAAGAATTTGGTCGACTGGAATAATGTAATTGGTGTAAAATGGGAGTCAAAGTTAGCAAAATCGCCAATGCGTAAATATCGCAGACGCATCAAAATTCGCGAGAGCATAATTTTGTCAATTTTCCATCAAATTTGGTACTTTTTGTTTTATTACCTCCATAAAAAGATTCTCTACCATTTCATAAGACAAAATAATAATAAATTTTTTTGAAAATTCTTGGACCCTGGTGCACACTTTGAAATTTGGCCTCTTGACCCTGAAAGGGTTAAAGGATATGATCCTTGAGTACGATCCTTCAATGGAACGAAGCCTCCATGTCACCTGAGGGATAGCACCATGTCTACAACCACTGATGATGCAAAGAAAAAGAAGAAACAGCTTCCTATAATAATGTTTCTAACTAAAGCATTTGCAGTTGTGAAGCCTTGACCTTTAACACCTGAAGATCCTCAGCCCTCAACCTCCACAGATCCGTACATTAGTGTTACTGAGCCTCCTTCAAAGTGTCAACATCTGCAATCGGAACCTGGGTCTTCCAGCATAGATTATCCTTCTGATGTCCTCCTAGAAGGTTCAAGTTAGCCTGATGTCTCACTGCTTACCTACAGTGCCACACATCTTGTTGCCTCACCACATCGGCATTGTAAGCACTATACAGCAATCATCATCATCATCATCATCATCATCATATGAGGGTTATCAGGAGAGAAGAACCAGAGTTTTGGTGAGTGTCATCATTATTCTCTAAACAATACAGTATAACAACTATTTACATAGCATTTACGTTGTATTAGGTATTATAAGTAATCCAGAGATGATTTAAAGTTTACGGGAGGATGTGTGTAGGTTATATGCAAATACCATGCCATTTTACATAAGGGACTTGAGCATCTGCAGATTTTGGTATCTTTGGGGGGGGGGTATCCTGGAACCAGTATCCAAGGGGGAACCAGTCCCCCTTGGATACCGAGGTATGACTGTACTGTACAGTACAAGTAATTCAGTGTACAATAATTATGTACAGTACATGTAATTTTTCTTTTATTGTGTAGACCCCTAAGCAAGAGTTAACTTCCTTGCCCTTAATGCAGGGCCACGAAAGTATTTTCAGTCAACCCATTCTTGAGTCTATAGTTGTTAACACAGACTAAGAATGTTATGCCATCCTCATTTGACTGAGTTCTTTGTGAAGCAGTCAGCCTAACTAAGATTTTTCCCTCTCAGGATGATTTAAATGGAACTTGTGTGAAATCTGGCTGCATACATTGTATTAGCTTTTTTCTGAGTTTATTGTGAATTATACATCTTCTCATGGGGATGAGATAGCTCTCATTAATCCTGTAAACTATAGTATCATTTTAAACTACATTGTGAATTCTGAAGACCAGACTCCACATATGGGGCAATGCGTAGGATTACAGGCCTACCAAAGTCAGTGAACGAAGGGTTCAAACCCATAACCAGCCCTGAAGCTAGCAGGTTTGTGCACTATCCATTGTACTATGCCAGCTAATAAGGTTCATCCAGTTAGGTGTATTTCTTTAGACTAGGAAGGTTAGCATGGGCTCTACTGTGACTACTGTGAGCCTCTGTTTGTCGAGTTGTTCACAGCAATGTCATTCCAATTTCACGAATCAAGACTACTGAAGTCTGAAAGAATACTTTATGAATACTCAGCATAGTTGAGCTGGGGTTTATTGAGAATGATACTAAAGCTTACATAATCAACATATTTCACTAACTTACTCTCAAAACAATAGCAAAATAAGCTAGAGGATTTTTGCAGTCATAAAATAAAATGGTAACAAATTATTACTTGGCAGCATTCAAAATATTTGCTGTACATATGCCATAGCCAGATATAAAAAACAAAGAAAAATAGTTGTATATGTCAATATAAATGGTTAATTTTGCTTAATATATCTACAGCCATATATGACCTGAAGACTATATTATTACCAAGTTGTTTAGGAATTGAAGATACAGTACCAGTATTTGCAGTTTCTCATCAAGCTTACAAACTCATCAGAATTGCTTAATCATTAAATACTAAATATTCAGTAGTTTTTTGATGATTATTAGCTGCAATGAGTAAGTTATTTAATGCTAGTGATTCCTTAATTTGGTATGATTTGCTGTTATTGACTTATTTATTTATCCTTTATTTCTGTGGTGAAATAAAAGAATAGAGTGCATATTGAGGATAGACAGGGCACACTGAGGATAGACTAGGCATATTTTGAAACTATTATTTTTGTTTTATAGACATACTGGCTAATGAATTATGCGAATTATTTGAATTATTCAGAAAAAATTTTTGCCCGTTGATGCGTCTTCACGAGAGCAAATTTTGTTTTTTATTTATTTTGCAGTTTACTTTTATGAAAACATCTTTTCAGGAACAAGCAATCCCCTGAAAAGTGTTTACTGAGGTGAGTGGAATGACTTACACACACACGTGTGCACACACAGACACACACATGCACACAAATTGTTTCCTTACACACACACACACACACACACACACATACAACAGGCCTAGTGTCTAATCGACATGTGCCTAGGACAAAATGGTAACTAACACACATATGCACATGCACACACACACACACATGATGGAAGGGATAGACTCAGAAGTGTCCATGTTTGCAGATGATGTGAAGTTAATGAGGAGAATTAAATCAGATGAGGATCAGGCAGGACTACAAAGAGACCTGGACAGGCTGGACACGTGGTCCAGCAACTGTCTTCTTGAATTTAACCCCGCTAAATGCAAAGTCATGAAGATCGGGGAAGGGCAAAGAAGACCGCAGACAGAGTATAGGCTAGGTAATAATAATATTTTTATTTCATTGCAAGTTTACTTTGAGATTTTGTAATTACAATTATGAATTGCAGTGCAAAGAGAGCCACTATCATGCCATGGCATTATGGGCAGACTAAATCTAATGGCTTATAGACTACTTAATACTAGAGAAATTGATCAAGTTTGTTATACTAGTTAAACATTAGTTTTTATTTATAGCAGATAATAAGTTTACTCAAATCACACTCTGAGGATATTACATTGTGTCAAGGTGAAAGTATTTTGTAGGTTGATTATATCAATAGTAAATATTATTATGGGAAAATAACAATGAGCATTGTTGAAGTAGTTTACAGTATGAGAATGCTTCAATTTGGTGTGGGGGGCAGGTATTTATACTATAATGTAGTATGTATTTATTAATGTATGAACTTTGGGAATTTAGTTTTGAAGTTTTAAGATTTAGGTAATTGGGAGATTTTTTGGTTGAATTGAGTAGTATAGAGTACAGTGCCATTACCGAACGAATTTGTTCCCATAAGGACAAATGTAAATTAGATTAGTCATTTCAGACCCCCAAAAATACACTTACAAAAGCACTTATGAAAATACACTTACATAATTGTTCGAGTTTGGAGGTGAACGAAAACCGAGGGTCCACTGTATTTAGTTTAGGGTGAGTAGGTGGTTTTTGAGAAGAGTCTTAAATTGATGTTCAGACCAGGTGGCCAAAGACTGCAAACCTCACTCAAGGAGAAAGATCTTGGGGTGAGTATAACACCGAGCATATCTCCAGAAGAACCCATCAACCAGATAACTGGTGCAGCATATGGGCGCCTGGCAAACCTGAGAATAGCGTTCTGATACCTTAGTAAGGAATCGTTCAAGACACTGTACACAGTGTACGTAAGGCCCATACTGGAGTATGCAGCACCAGTTTGGAACCCACACCTGGTCAAGCACGTCAAGAAATTAGAGCAAGTGCAAAGGTTTGCAACAAGGTTAGTTCCGGAGCTAAGGGGAATGTCCTATGAAGAAAGGTTAAGGGAAATCGGCCTGAGGACAGGAGGGTTAGGGAAGACATGATAACGACATACAAAATTCTGCGTGGAATAGATAAGGTGGACAGAGACAGGATGTTCCAGAGAGGGGACACAGAAACAAGGGGTCACAATTGGAAGTTGAAGACTCAGATGAGTCAAAGGGATGTTAGGAAGTATTTCTTCAGTCATAGAGTTGTCAGGAAGTGGAATAGTCTAGCAAGTGATGTAATGGAGGCAGGAACCTTATATAGCTTTAAGACAAGATATGATAAAGCTCATGGAGCAGGGAGAGAGAGGACCTAGTAGCGGTCAGTGAAGAGGCAGGGCTAGGAGCTAAGTCTAGACCCCTGCAACCACACACACACATGCACAGAGACAGGATGTTCCAGAGATGGGACACATAAACAAGGGGTCACAATTGGAAGTTGAAGACTCAGATGAGTCAAAGGAATGTTAGGAAGTATTTCTTCAGTCACAGAGTTGTCAGGAAGTGGAATAGTCTGGGAAGTGAGGTAGTGGAGGCAGGAGCCATACATAGCTTTAAGACGAGGTATGATGAAGCTCATGGAGCAGGGAGAGAGAGGACCTAGTAGTGATCAGTGAAGAGGCGGGGCCAGGAGCTGAGTCTCGACCCCTGCAACCACAAATAGGTGAGTACACACACGACGTAGTGGAGGCAGGTTCCATTCATAGCTTTAAGAAGAGGTTTGATAAAGCTCATGGCGCAGGGAGAGTGACCCAGTAGCGGCCAGTGAAGAGGCGGTTCCAGGAGCTGTGACTCGATCCCTGCAACCACAACAACTAGGTGAGTACACTAACACACATATATACATACATACATACATACATACATACATACATACATACATACATACATACATATTGACATTCACACACTCTCACACAGTAATCTTGAAGAGTACATAATACATGTCAACAGTTATCATGTCATGTCTACCCATGTCAATCATGCTTGACATTTTTCTTTTTCATATTCAAACTCAGACTCTATTTGGAAATATATTTCTGCATGAATATTTGTATTAGCATTTTTGTGTTGTTAGCTTGACTCACTGAACTGGTGTGATATTCCATCATATATTGGCAATAAATTTACAGTGAAGGATGAATCAAACAATTTAATGAAAACGGATAATATGCTAGAGGCTCAAACCTCAAACCTTCAACAAGAAAGCAGAGATAGTCTTGGTTCAGTTATTCCTCCGGACCTGGAACTATATCTGGGACTGTCTGCTCTCTTATTGCAAGTCAGGTTCGGAGGTATGAGGTTGGATCCTTTACCATATCACAAACCTGACTTTTTTTATGATAGCAAATGAAATGTTTATATTTTGTATATTTGTTAATGTTTTTTATTCACTAGATATACACAAGAAACAAAACATTATGGAGATACTGCACATGAAATATTACACAAGTGTTCATAAATTGAATAGCATGTCTTATCAGTTTTGTGTTACTTAAATTACACTACACACAGGACTTGTCCTACACTTTGTGAAATACTGTTTATTGTTGTTTAGGTAAATGCTTGATTGAAAATTTTCTGGCATAAAATTAAATGAGTAATTTGCATATGCATGTGGATGGGTCATACTATGTTTTCTTGGTAGTAAATTGATTTAATGTTGTACACTGTTGTACTATAGTAGTCAAAGATGGGTTTTGAATCTTTAGGCACAAGCTATAGAATACCCAGTGTACTTTTGTGATATAAGTATGTACTAGAAAATTTGGTTTCAAAGCACAGTAAACCTTCCTTTCAATGGACCTCTATTTAATGAAGTTTGGAAATACAGAACACAATCTGCTGGGTTAGTAGATTTGGAAACAATGGACTAAGTCCTTTGGTCACACAATTGTTCATTATTGTTACAATCAGGGCTAAACAATTATTTTCTCTATCCACCACAATTGCTGTTACTGGCCACCTAATTAGTCCATTAAATAGAGGGTTTACTGCATTTCCTTATTTCTTTGTAATTTCTTCTTTATTTTTATATGCAGTAACATCACTCATTTCAACAATGATAAGTTTTGGTCATTTTAGCTTCAGATCATCTCCATGCCATTATTGACAGAATATCAAATGGCAAGACTGAAGTACTGCACTGAAGAACTCTTCATGTTTGTTTAGTTGTCATATAAATAATGTACTTACTACTTGCCACCTCTGAGAACCTGGGATATGAGGAGAAAAATTATTACCTTAGTAATATAATTAACCATTTATTATTCTTCATTGAACTTGAGATGTTTGTTGTTCCATGCCTTTGCAAAGAAAGCAAAATTTCTCTGAATGAAGCCGCTTACTTGTACATTCCTTCAAACATTCCAAAGATTGTTCTTTATCTGCAGGAGCTACACTCTGCTCTATCTTGCTTAGTTTTGTGTAGTGATGGACAGCATAGGTGGAGGTGGTGGCCAATCATTCTAAACATTTATTGACATTTAGCATCTTGTTTTGCTGAAATAATTGTTGATGGGGCCTCCATATATGTATACTAGGTTTTCTATAACTTGTAGATAAAACTAAAATAACTTTTTTTTAGTATAGTAAGAGAAAATGCACTATTCAGTATATAGATAGGGCATACTGAGTTGTATAATACTTTGCCAGGAAAAACAGAGGTTACCATCTACATAGTATTGTATGTGTTGAATATACAGTGGACCCCCAGATTTCGTACTGCTCCCAACTCAAACAATTATAGTAAAGTAAAGTAAATTTTATTTCATTGCAGATTACATAGGTATTGGTAGTTACAATATAAACTGAGTGCAAGGAGAGCCACTGACATGCCATGGCATTAGGGGCAGCTTAATCTAGTGACTTATAGACTATGTACATAATACTAGAGAAATTTATTGAGTATTCTAGTTAAAATTTGTTTTCAAATTACAATATGATGATATTATACTGTTAAAATTATTATATGATGATATTAGATTGTAACAAGTGTTTAGGAGAATGGTAATATGAAATTGAGATTATCTTAAGGAAAATAACATTGAGCATTTTTGACAGTAACTTATAGTATGAGTACAGTGGTACCCCGACTTACGATGGTCCCCAAACACACCCTTTTATGTAAGTTGATTTTTTTAAATGCTTTTGTAAGTGTAATTTTGGGGGTCTAAAAGGACTAGTCTATTTTACATAATTTCTTATGGAGATAAATTTGTTTGGTAATGGCACTTGAACAGCATTCTGGAATGAAAAAATATCGTAAGTCGGGGTACCACTGTATTTAGTTTTGGGTGAGTAGGGGGTAACATAATAGTAACATATTATTAAAAATTGAATTTATCTTATAGGAAAATAATATTGAGCATTTTTTAAAGTAGTTTATAGTATGATTATTTAGTTTTGGGTGAGTAGGTGGTTTTTGAGTAGAGTCTTAAATTGATTTTCAGACAAGGTTATCTTAATATTTACTGGTAATGAATTCCAGATTCTGGGGCCCTTTATGTGCATAGAATTTTTACATAGGTTGATATGAACTCTGGGTATATCAAAAAGTGATCTGTGTCTGGTGTTGTGGTCATGGGTCCTATTAAAGTTGGCGAGGAGAATTTTGAGCAGAGGGTTTATATTAGAGTGTAAAGTTTTATATATGTAGTAGGCACAAGAATAAATATGAATGTTCTTTATGGTGAGTAGTTTTAGACTTTTGAATATTGGTGGAGTATGCTGTCTAGAGTGGGAATTTGTTATCATTCTGACTGCAGCCTTTTGCTGGGTTATGAGTGGTCTAAGGTGATTTAATGTTGTTGATCCCCATGCACAGATTCCATAGGTGAGATAAGGGTAGATAAGTGAATGATATAGTGCAAGGAGAGCTGATTGTGGCACAAAATAGCGTATCTTTGATAATATGCCTACTGTCTTTGAGATTTTCTTGGAAATTTGTTGTATGTGTGTTTGGAATTTAAGGCTACTGTCAAGGTGGATTCCTAGGAATTTTTCCTCTGTGAGTCTTGTGATTGGTGAACCATACGAAAATTTTCTCCAGCCGACAAAGTGACTACGAGTGAAGAACGGGGAAGGAATCCAATTCCATATTATCCTATTCTTACCTATGTATATATAATTATAGATAACTTTTCAGAGAGCTTCGATTCTGCCTTGTCTATATTATCGTTATGTTAAGTGGAACATTTGTGGCTTTGCTTCCAAACTGTATGAAGTAGGTTTTGTCAGTATTGAGAGTAAGCTTGTTAGTCGTCATCCATGTTGATATTTTCTGTAATTCGGCATTAACAGTGTTGGCCAGTATAACTGGATTTGGGTGAGAGAAGACATGTTGTGTCATCTGCAAATAAAATGGGTTTGAGTAGTTGTGATGCATTTGGTAGGTCATTTATGTAAATGAGGAATAGGAGTGGCCACAGGACACTTCCTTGAGGGACTCTGACTGTAATTTGTTGTGTGGAAGAGTTCGCTTCATTTGTGTACACGTATTGGCTTCTGTTGCTAAGGTATGACTTTAGGTAGTTGAGTGGGTGCCCCCTTATATCATAGTGTGCTAATTTTGTGAGCAGTAAATCATGGTCGACTGTATCAAAAGCTTTGCGTAGATCAATGAAGATTCCCAGTGGGACTTCTTTCTTCTCAAGTGCGGTGTATATTAACTCCAACATGTGCATAATAGCATCGTTTGTGCTCTTGTTTGTCCTGAATCCAAATTGATAGGGGTTGAGTACATTGTGTGAGATGAGGTAGGAATAGATTTGTCTATGAATTAATTTTTTGAAGATTTTAGAAAGCAGTGGTAAATAAGAAATTGGTCTATAATTATTCAAGTCTGTTTGATCACCTCCTTTGTGGATCGGGGTGACCCTAGCTATTTTGAGAATTGATGGAAAGGTAGAGGCTTCAATGGATTTATTAAATAGTGTTGCTATAATTGGTGACAGTACCTGTGAAGCTTTTTTTGTACATAAAAGTTGGTAAGCTGTTTATATCTCCTGCCTTGTTTTTAAGGGTGTTGATTATGAGCGAGACTTCACTTGGGTTGGTAGGAGCTAGGAATAGCGTACAGTGGACCCCCGAGTTTCGTAAAAACTTCACTCCTGAAGTCTGCTCAAGTGCCATTACCGAACGAATTTACTCCCTTAAGGAAAAATTTCACGTAGGTTAGTCTATTTCAGACCCCCAAAAATACACTTCCACAAGAACTTACAAAATTATACTTACATAATTGCACGATTTCCGGGGTATTCGTTAACCGAGGGTCCACTGTATTAGGGTAGGTGTTTGTGAGGTAGTTTGTTGGACGGGTGTTCGAGCTTGGGATTTTACTCGCTAGATTCTTTCCTATGGTGGAGAAGAAAACATTAAGTCTGTTTGCTGTCTCAGTAGGTGAGAGTAGGGGTTCATCTGTTTTGATAATTTGATGGTGTTGTTTTCGATATCTTTTATTTCCTAGAATTGCAGATAGGGTCTTCCAGGTCTTTTTCATATCACCTTTTATGTTCTGGAGTCTGTTCTCATAATACAATTTTTTTGACCTCTTATCAGGCTGGTAAGGATTGATGAGTAGCGTTTATTATGTAAGTGTATTTTGTAAGTGCTTTTGTAAGTATATTTTTAGGGTCTAAACGGACTAATCTAATTTACATTATTCCTTATGGGAATAAATTGTTCAGTAACGACTTTCGAACAGCATTCTGGAACAAATTATGGCCGATAACCGGGGTCCACTGTACAATTTAAGAAAGTGGATCTTATTGGTACATTGTATGGTAAGGTAAGACTCTTCAAA